>VZUA01090024.1:4838-17424 GCA_013401035.1 Horornis vulcanius
TTTTTCAGGTGTCTCAGTCTCTGTGTTTTCTTGATAGGGACAACTATTTAGCTTTTTTTTCAGATAACTAAAAATAACTGAAAATAATCTGGCCCTATTGGCTCAGCATCACTAGAGAAACAAGTTGAGCTTTCACTCTTCTCACTTCCCTGTAGTGAAACCATGAGAGTCTTACCTTCTGGAAAACATTGTTCTGGAGTCTTGAAGTCTTCAGAAAATTCTGGAATCTGTTTTAAAACATCTTCGGGATTTGCCAGATCCACTGTGCTGACTGCAGAAGAGCTGAAACTGGCCAACTACCCAGCACAGTAATATCAGTTATTCTTTCTAATTCAGGTCCAAATGAATAAATTAATCCATGAACAAATAGAACTCAAAATTAAAGCTTTGCTTTGTACTAATATTACAAGTATTGTTGGCAATGGAATACACTTTTTGATTTTAAAAGATTTAAGCTTAGAAGTACCAATATGTGCATTCAAATAGAGGCCAAAGCTCTATAATTCCAATATCTACGTGAACCAGATGTAATTGCCTAATCAGCTGGGAAACTAAAGGGCTTTTAAATTGCATATTAGTGAATGTAGTTCTCAAAACAGGAGAAATTACTTGGGTTATATATAAAGATTATGGATTTGCCAGATTTTTTCCCACCCTTCACCCTCTTTCTGCACCTTTCTTCTGCCTATATCNTTCAAAATTGTTTTAAAAGTACTGTAAATTGGTAACAAAGATCTTTAATGACATAGAGAAAAACTCATTTCCAGCATAATGCTTCTTGAATCCAAGATATTTGGGACACAGGCAGACTTGATGGAATTTCCTACGTGGAAGCTTATCTCTCTTTAGTTTGGGGGATGTTTTTTTCTTAATCCTCCTTTTTTGTGGAGTCAGAATTTAATAAATGGAAGGTATCAGAGAGTATTTTATAAATTATTCATAGTTACTACCAAAATCACATCGTAGTTTTCCCATTTCTACATGCCCTCTTTCCTAGACTTATATTTTTCTTTAAAATAAATACTTAGAAACCCTTTGATTTTGCTCACAGAATTGTAGCTCCAGTATTGGCTCTTGTCCTGCCAGACCAGGTACTGCAAGTTCAGAGCTGCTTCTGGCACTAAACTTTTCTCAGGTAAACCCCTGAACAGGAATATGCTTGTGTTTGACCAGTATTGGAAAGTCAACGTCACTGAAAAAAAAATAAATTGTTACCTCTTTTTCTTCTGGTGATGAAAGTTCACCCTTCCTGTCCTTTCCTAGATAGAGCACACTTAGTTCTTCAGAGGAGAATCCTGATCCTTTACTCCAGCTGCCTGAATTTTTTGTTCTGTCTCCCCTTTGCCTCAGGTGATTTTCATCCTGAAATTAATCTGTGGATTAGAGGGGCTTTCTTTTGCCTTTTTAGGGAGCGCACAAGTCAGAGGAGAAAAACCAATAAGCTATAAATTTTATTTAAAGTGGGACTCTCCAGACAAGAGTTATAAGAAAGGATCATTTTGAGTCTCTGATTTTACCTAAGGAAAGAACTTTTCCCCAACATACTTGCAGCAGATGAAGGCATCTTAGCCATCTATTCAAAACTTAAATGAGAATTCTTACATAGCAATTCAGAGGGAAATTTAGGATGGGAAATTGTGACAACAGAATGAAAATTGTGATTGAAACAGAACCAAAAAACTCATAAAGCACAATGAAATACGGGAAATAAATGATGTAGCATCAAAAATATGTCCTTAGTAGAGCCACTCCATACTTAATCCCATCCACTTCTAATAATTACTACATACTACACACAGCAAGGAAAAATACAAGGTAAGGATCAGAGCCATCAATTCATATTCTGAATTGATTATAATGTTCTATATGGAGAACATGTATTTTTGTTCTTTTGTGCAAATAATACCAAAATAGTTGGCATTAGTCATAAATATTTACATTTAAAAATCCAAATTCACCAAGGACTGCCACATTTAGCTGTGTGCACCACAGCCTGTCAGCCGGAATTCCTGCAAAAAATTTCTTTCAAAACCATGAATGAAAAAATATTGATTTTAAAAGGCTCCAAGTGAGGATTTATCCTTGCTGAAAATATTTTTACTTTTGGTTCTAGCTCAGAACTTTGTAACTCTGGAAATGGATCGACATATCCCACCCTGTTCTGCTAGAGACCATCTTCTCCCACACATCCCTCCCTCCCTTCACCTCTCTCCACAATTCTACTGTTCCAACTCAAATAAAGAATTCCATTACCTGTTTGCTGCATTCTGTGTCAGTAAATGTGCTCAGTTTATCATCATCTTCGAAACCCTCACTTGTATTCTCTGCCTCAGCAATAGGGACACAAACAAATATGTTGGGGCTTCTAACAAAATCTTCAAGACCTGGGCATTTGTCCCTGTTTTTCTCAATCCATTCATTATTGTAATTCTCTTTACAACTTTTTGTCTCTTCACTCTTGAATCCAAGTGAGTTCTGTGCAGTCAATTTGATTTTCTTCTTGTGCACTTTCTTCATCTGCCTGAGCTTCCTACAGCAGGCATCCCACGTCACGCTCTTGACAAGGAGGAATCCCTTGCGGATCCGAGCGAAGGCAATCCGAAGGTTGTTCATCTCTCCATCATCCTCTGTTGTCTGCAGACTGTCAGCACTAAAAGAACTCAGCAGCAGCGCAATGAAAAGGTTGAGAACCTGAAAGCAATTGAAATAATAAAAAAATTCTGAAGTCCTGAGACTAGCATTCAAAAATCTGAATTCTAACTTTGAAGAACACAGATGCTACCAAAATTCAGTCTCTCCTGAACAAATCAAAATGAGGTGATAAGGAAATGACAATGACTGATCACACTGTGGTTGATGAAATCAGCTTCTCTGTCAGAAATTTCAATATTCCCATTCCTCTCTTCTCAAAAAACAATTTAAACTACAAGAGAAAACAGATCTGTGTGCCAAATGCATTATTTGGCGAAAACAACTTTTCAAAGGTTAAAGTAGTAACATAGACTCACACATCCTGCCAGTTTAATAATTGTCTTTTCATTCTTCAAGTTAGAATTAAACCAGGCCTCTGTGAAGTTATTTCCAAAATCCTGTGAGATCATATTAAGGCCCAGAAATTTCCTCAAATCTGCCACATTATCACAAAAATCAAAACCAAGAGAAGCTTGAATTTCTCATTTTTAAAATGAGAAACCTTCAAACAATTTTTAAACCTCCATTTGTTTTTTGTTTGTTTGCTTTTAAGGGAGTGTGAGAATTTAAATTTTTTGCCAGTATATTGGTTTCTAATGGGATCCATCTTAACTTTTATCATGGCAGAACTGGGCAGATAATACCCCTGAGCCATCCAAGGACCACAGACAGTGGAGAATATCAACTCTCCAGAGATCAGTTCATCCCATCTGTCTCAGTTATTGACTTCAGGCTGGAATAAATCTCAGTACCTCTCTCTGATTCCTTGGACCATAAGAAAGCCTGGACAAAAAGTGGGGACTAAACAACTCATTGCTTGACAGTTAACATGGTGTGATATAAATCTCACTCACAGAATTTCATCACTGACATCAATCCTTGCAGTGTGGAACAAGCAGGACATTAAATACATATTTTGGATTCAGCCACAGAGCAGAGATTTCCCATAAAGGTCTGCCTAGAGTTAAATATGTTCAGAGGTTTTTTTATAATTAAGAGAGGTTGGGCATATGAATGAAGAACACGAGGAACAAAGTTACTAAAAGATGACATTTATGATTTGGGCATCAAGAAAGGACAGTACAGGACCAGGAAAGGCAGGCTGTCCCTTATATCCCAGCAGAGTGTGTTGAAGCTGTGTAGGTTATGCCATTGCAGAATCTAGCTCTTGGATATAAATATACTTTGAGATGCCTAAAAATAATCCTGATTTCTGTGGTAGCACTGTAGATTCTGCCATTTGCTGATAAAGATTTCAGTATTTGCATGAGGTCTTAAAAAATAAATAAAATTAATTTAGAGAGGGACTTAAGCACTTGGCCTAATTAATTCAAGGAGGTAACCCATAAGCCTCACTGACTATTTGCATCCAAGTCCCAAGATGTGAAGAAACATAGCTGCCTGTAGTGTATTTACTGCAAAGGTATTTCTTGTCACATTGCCACATGAAAAGGTCAAGTGATGCTGTGTGCAAAGTTCACAAAATGGGAAAATACAGACAATGGCTCAAAGGTGAAAGGAAAAAGAGGATTTTGATGACTATAAGACACACAGGTAACTTTTCCACCTGTTTTTAGGGAAGCTACCTTTTGTTGTCAGAACAGCCATTAACTGGAGTCCACCACAGACAGGATAAAGAGAAGAACACATAGCCAAACTTACCACTAAATTTCCTATCACCATGACCAGCAGAAAGACAACAAGACACAGTGATGGTTCAGCAACCACCATGCAGTCCCACATGGTCTCAATCCATTCTCCACACAGAATTCGGAAAATGACGAGGAATGAATGGAAAAAGTCCTTCATGTGCCAGCGGAGCTCGCTGGTTTTGATTATTTTAGTGCAGTTCTGCGCATAACTTCTCCCAAAAAGTTGCACCCCTACTATAGCAAAAATGAAAATGATGATTGCCAGGACGAGGGTCAGATTACTCAGTGCTCCCAGGGAGTTACAAATTATTTTAATTAGAGTGTTTAAAGTTGGCCAGGACTTTGCCAGTTTGAAGACCCTCAGCTGTGTAGCAACATAAAACATAGTGTTAGACATCAGTAGAGATAACTCATCTTTGCACCATGCAAATCTTACAATAACCAAATTACTGATATTCTCAACTATTCCAGCAATGCAACATTTGTGGCACATTAATAGTTTTTTTAAGCATTTATAGACATTTTTTTCTCTTGACTGGGCAACACTGCAAACATAAACTAATCACCTTGTAAAGGACCCAACTAAATTGAGACCCTGATAAATGCTTGTCCCACACAGGCAGGTGTCCATGCAATGCTCTTTATGTCAATTATGGTGCCTAATTTACATGTAAAACAAAGGATCAAAAGCTCAGGAACTGCTGCTGTAGCACTATGAAGTGAGTTATATTTTGATAAAGCAATTTAAATCAGTCCTCGGCATATGAAGTGGATACCTTAAAATAATTTCACATCTCTCTTTAAATATTGTTTATTTCTGTTTGTACTCTGACATTTTTTTCCTAATTCCCCGTGCTAATTTTTAATTATTTGGATCAGTTTTCTAACATGTCCATTCTGGAATATTTTTTCCTTTGAATATTTCTCAGTGAGTTCAAAAGACATATACTTCTTAAACTCTAACATCACAAGGAGTTTGAATGTGTTTCTTAAAGCCAAGACGAGGAAATAAAAATAATTGGGGTGAAAAAAAAATAAATTCTTGCCTCCTAACTAAAGTACTCTCTATTAAATTCACAAGATACAGTTTCATACAACTGAGCATGCATGAAGCATTACCAGTCTGAAGGATCGTAAAACTGAGAGGGTTCCTCCTTTTCGCCTTTCTTTCTTGCTTTTGTGTTTGGGGAAACTCAGTTCAACTAAACTCAGTGTGACAATGACACTGTCAAAAATATTCCAGGGCTGCTGAAAATAGTAATAGGGATCTAGAGCGATGATTTTTAAGATCATTTCTGCAGTGAAGATTCCTGTAAAAACCTGTGACAAAGAAACAGTAGCATCAGCCTGAAAGTAGACATGAATTTATCTTATCTCTAGGTCATGTTCCCTCAAATAACATTCATGGACAGGTTAATAAAACATATGTTTATGAAGTCCCAATGCACTTTTAATTAAAATGGGAGGATTGTTCTCTGCCTTCTCAGGAGCATGCCAAAGTGTATAAAAAAATCTGTGAATCTTCTATATTAGAAACAAAGTTTATAAATGCAGGGTTTGCTAATTTTTAATTTTTACTATTATTTTTTATGTTTTGAGCGAAAACACACATCAACCAGTTAATTAATCCCATAAAAAGCCACATAGCTGAGAATTTGCTTACCAAGTTGCCTATTTTAAGCATGCATTTAAAAGAAAATGACATATTGTTGTGTTCCAGTGCCATGAACAAAGTGTTCATCACAATGCAAACCGTGATGGTGAGATCGAAAAAAGGATCCTTTATGAAAGCAGACACTTTTTCCTTGATCCTCAACCAAAGTGGGCAACAGTCCCAAATTAGATACTTTAAAGCAAAGTTCTTCAGGCATGGTGGGCATTTCTGCTGAGCTTCTTCATGTTCTAAATGAAAAAGAGAATCCTTCTATCATTAGTTATCACTGAACAAGAAATAAGAACTTCAAACACTCAAGAGACCAGAGAAGATACAGGAAATTTCTCATCTCTCACAGAACCTCCCTGCACTTTTTATCATCCTTGTGGTTCTTACCATCAGCTGATAAACATGAAAATCAAATTTCAGAGAAAATTGCATTCCAAATTCTTTCATGAGCTTCCTTCAAATGCCTTTGGGAAGGGTTTTATTTGTCTCAGACTGGTAGTACAATCATCTGACAATGCAGATTTTTGTGATGTAGAGGCCTCACCACAGCTTCTCATGCTCTTGCAGGACAACAGAGCAGCTACAGCACTTCCCACCTTGTCCTCACATGGCTGTGCCACATTCAACAACTTTTTCTCTCCCTTGACTCTCAAGGCAGCTTAAAGAATCAACGGTAGACATGGGAATTCTGACTCTGGGAAACACAAATTGCCCTGAAATTTGGCCTTTGGCCTTTTCCATGGGAAAGGTCACAGCCACCATTTCCCAGCTGATGCAAGTTCAACACATCTCCATTTTCCACAAGTAGAACTTGGACAGAAGCTATTTTGTCTTTGTCATTTTCATCTTTTTAATCAAATCTAAATCTCATAGCTTTTCTTTCTTCACCATTAATATTAATAAGGCCTTCAAAGTACTTTTGACCCAGCTTAAGTTCTGTGCAAATTCATTGACCAACCGGAGCTAGCTTTAAATACAAGCACAGTAAGAATTACTCATCTGGTTTTCAGGGACCGGGAAGCTTTTCAAAAATAGATGAGTTGGATCTGACTCATATCCTTTTCTTAATTGGGCCTGTCCTTATTTCTTCCATTTAATTTTCATTTCTTCTCCCCCAAGCTCAACACCTACACCTGCACCCTACACCACTTATTCCACAGTGATCACTTTGACTCAATCCTCACTCCAGGTCAAGCTCTTGTCTTCCACTAGAGCTACAAGTCCTGTTCCACTCTAGTTCCCAGCTGAAATTGTGCAACAAAACCCAGAGCTCTGAAGAATTACACTGCAAGGCAAAGCTCAATTGGATGTGTTGCAACCGTGATTCTCCCAGGAAAGGATCTTTTAAAAAATAAGAGCTTTTCTTTAAGAAAAGAGACCTTCCTGCCACAGGTATCCTCCTGTTCAATCCCATACTTGTGGTCCAAGGACTGGTGATAGAGTTCCTCAAAAGGGCCAAAAGAAAACAAAAGTTCATCTTCCTGAATAACTTGGACTGAAATTTTTCAGCAAGATCTGCAATAAAACTATCAGTCATCAAAATAACTGTCGCTGATTAACTCGCACCCAAGAATTCACATGGGAAAATAAATTAAAGGAATAAAATTGTGAAGTTAAATATTCAATATCCAAGAATTGCCACAAGTAATTTTACTTGCATAATCTTGTTAATTGTTGAATTCTGAATGCCTGAGAATCTTCTGAATTTCGCCACCGACACAACAGAAATCAGAGGGTCAGGAGGAGAAAAGTGTCCCAGTCCTGAAGGTCAGATGATCAGAAATATCTTCCACCCACTCTCACCCAACCCCTTTCACTCTCTGTCTTACAAAACGAGCTTTTACACTCTACGTGTTCCAGTACGTAGAGACTGTGTAATACCTTTTTTTCTAGAAGAAGTCCAAATTAACAATGAAATTCCTAACTACACACCTACAAATCTAACCTTTAAGAAATACTTTTTGTTCTTTCATGGTAGCACTACTTTAGGGTTGAAATAAACTTAATGAGGAACCACTTACCCTCCAAGACACTGGTAATTATGCTGACTACACTTGCTGCCCTTTGTCTCTGAAGAGCCTCATTAAAGTACTCCACTGACAGATGAGGAGGTAAATGCCTCATGCTGCTCTCATCATGCACAGCTGGCTGCTCAGAGAAGTAAACACGATTAGGGAGATACCACGGGAGTGAAATGAGCCAGGATGTGATGATGGGTAACTGTGAGAGTTAATAGGAATGATGACATGCAGCCAAATAAATGGACGTTTTTACAAGATGTAACAGTTGGTGAGATTGAAGGTTCTACTCTGTTATGGGGCTGCAGTGAATGGATCCTGTAAGCATGTAGCATGGGGCAAGCACAGCCTTGGGAATGAGAGTAGGAGGGGAAATAGGCCTAGGAATTATTCAAGAGACGAATGGAATAGGAGAGAGGTGAAGGATAAATAGGGCAAATTGGGGAACTTAAAGGCAAAGCATGATGCTAAAGCGGCTATGAAAAAAGAAAAAAAAAAACCAAAAACACAGGTATTATTCAAAATTACACCCCTGGGCAGCATATAGGATGAAAAGACTCTTGGGTGACTTGTAATTTCAGCACTAGGAACCTTTCAAACTATGTTGGTACAATTAATGAATAGCAGAAACATAATGTTTAAAACAGGAAGGCCAAAATCTAATTTTCAGGGAGTATCAGACTATTAAATACCAATTTCTACAGACAACTGCAAATTTTCCACATCAGTATGCTTGAGTTCACATCACTGTTTGCCATTAAGGCAAAACTCTCAAAACAACGGAAAAAACCCAACCCTGCCACTGACCGACAAACCACAACATAAAGCATGTATGTAAAATTTTACATCTTTCCTTACCCAATCCCCCTTTCCTGAGCCTTCTATGACTGGGGGGAGCGTGGCTCCTTCAGAGGACACGGGGTCCTGGCTGTGCACCCTGCTGCTCCCTGCTCCCATCCCCGGACCCACCCCGAGGTGGCCGTCGGCGGTGTCGCCCTTGCTGCTCCGCGCGCGGTTGGGAGTGGCGGGGTGGGAGCTGTGGCCCCGCTGGCTCGGCAGGCTGGGCCTTCTCCCCATCTGTGCTCCCGACAGGGACCAGCAACGGGGTTTGTGGGTGTCCTCGTCCCCAAAACCCGCTCTGGAGCCAGCCTCGGCGGCGGGGATTTGGAAGTTGAACACGCTCCCGTAGCTCAGCCGGCGCGTGGCCTGGCCGGCGCTGGGGCCGTACGTCAGGCCCAGGAGAGACTGGAAGCCCAGGGAAAGCAAAACAGAGAGAAGAGCAAAATATCATAGATAAAATCTGGGAAAACTGTGAAGTATTAGAGCTTCATAACGTTTGCTGTGAACCACTGCAAGTCCAAAACTCTCATTTGATTTAGATTTTTTTGGCAGGATTATGTTTAGATTCTCAACGGCAGATAATGAAACTTTATGAGCTATTTTTGAGACAAGTTTTATACTTACATTTTAAGTATGAAATTTTTTACAGAGAATGACGGTATAAAAGCTAAGTTCTGACAGTCATTCACTTATTTTTATTTCTCATTGTTATAGAAAATTTATTTAATCATTTTAACTTTGCTTTCATCCTTAATTTATAATATTTCCTTTTCAAATTAATTTCTATATCTAATTCTTCTTTATCCCAAATTTTGTTTATTTTAAAGACTTAAGAGTGATCCATGTTTGTAATGGTATTTTGTTTATGCTTTCAAGTCATTAATTTTAAATTAAAATTAGAAAAGCTGTAAGGATCTCAGATTCAGATAATAGATTACCAACTTTCGTTGACTGTCTGGGAGCTGTGACTTGGGGAGTTCTTCTTCATTATCTTCTCTCCCCAATGACTTATTTCTCTTTTTCCTATTGCTCCTTTCTTTGATTTCTTTGGGTGACAGAGAAGAGGTTTCAAAGGAGCTAAGTGATGGGATATCAATCTCTTTTATACCTAGGGACTGAAATTAAAAGAAAAACATGCATGATATTTTTCTGGGTGCGTTGAATAAAAACAGAATGAAAACACTTCTGTGCTCTATATTATTATTTCCTGTTAACAATTTGTGTTTCACAAAACTCGTTAAAAATCTTCAAATATATGATAATGTTAAAAGAAAGAGGAGAGAGTTTCCCCAACATATGGAGCACTGAACAATTTGCTATTTGCAGTGTGTTATATGATCACATGTACTGGGCCTGCCAGAGGCAAAATAATCACATTATAGCTCCTACTCTTCCATATGGCAAATTTGCTTACAATAAAAATGCTCCGTTTGAAAATAATGCAGTAGAATATATCCTTACCCCCAAATAAATGTTCAAACCATAATAAAATTATTTCTTTTTCATTGGGGATCCTTGGAACTATATTCACAGTGTGGGTGATTTTCCTTCCCATGCTGAATGTAGGGTGATATTTTAAAATATTATAAAATATTTTGAAGTATCTTGTTCCAGAAACTTCTATGCTATTTAAGTTACCAAGAGACTTTTCATTCAGCTACAATGGGTTTTGGCTCAGATGTTAATGCAGCAGAATTACTGTATGTTTCTTTGCTCAGCAGCCCAAAATAGAATAAAAAAGAATTAAAAACAACTACGTTTTCTTCTGGAAGCTGCTGGTTGATGGAATTTTATGTTTCCCAGATTTAAAAATATAGCTTTTCTTAAGTAACATCAGCCTTTGATGCTTTTTTATCCAGAATGAAAGTCATAGTTTCACAGGAAACATACACAGCTGAACAAGGATTTGTTCTGCAGCTCCAGAAATCACTAATTTCCGTAAGTTATCACTTGCTCCTCTTTCCATGAGTGGTTTTTATATACAGCTGTACACAGGGAGTGATGCTTTTTCTTATGTCTGCATGGGGTTCTGAGCAACCTGATCTAGTGGAAGGCATCCCTGGCCATGGCAGGGCCTTGGAATGAGATGATCTTTAAGGTCTCTTCCAACCTAAACCATGCTACGTGACCAAAAATAAAACAATGAGACAAACACTTGCAAGCAAATAATTTACGTACCTCTTGCTCCTTCTGCAGTAATTCCATAGCTTCCCGAAATTTCCTTTCCTTTGCCTCAGTTTCAGCAATGGTGGCCTTGTTCTGGTCCTTGTATGCCATTGTTACTACAGCCAGAATTAAGTTGACTAGATAAAATGAGCCCAGAAAGATGACCATCATGAAGAAGACTACATACACCTTCCCAGAAGCTCTGAGGGTCTGCAAGCAACACACCCCAGAGATAAACATTACCACAAAACATACCAAGTAGGCTTTCAGTGTGTCTCTGAAACTCTTTAAAAGCACTGAGCTTTCCCAGACACAGTGCTTCAGGAAGCTTAAATGGAATTAGAAATTTCTTTGCTATTCTTCCCTGTCTTCCTGCCTCTTCCTATACCCTCACAAGTGAATAATTGATTGTACATTCCATGAAGACAATTGAGGAGGCATTTTACATTTTTGAAGGACAGTACAGAGCCCTTTCAGGACTTTTTTTTCCAAGAGCAAGGTGAAAGGGCTGGGAAGCACTTCAGCATCCCTTTTCTGGGAGTCACATGAAGAAGGGAAGACGTGGGCTCCATTATTTGCAGCTACTGCTTTTATTTGAGTGTTTTTTCATCTCTAGACATCTTCTGCTTCAACTTACAAAGATCAGTTCTGAACCATGCACAAAACTGGTACCTGTCGGTACAGACGCTCCCAGTAGTCCTGGGTCATCAGGCGGAATAAGGAAAGAAAAGCCCAGCCAAATGTATCAAAACTGGTGAAACCATAATCAGGATTTGGCCCAATTTTACAGCATTTATAGCCAGGAGGACAGACCCTAGAATTAATAACAAAAAGTGGAGCTCTTAAAAATGTGTAGATTTCAAGGAAAACAGCTTTATGTAAGGGCTGTGGTTATGTTTCAGCTCTGCAGTTCATTAGATTGCAAAACAATTTTTTACTCCAGGTGGTACTGGATGGAAGAGGGATAGAGAAAGCAGCACCCACAATCCAGAAACAAGAGAAGAAGACAGGTTGGAGTAGACCACCATCCCAGGACAGCCCCCTCATCACCAGTCCTCACCCCCTGCCCCTCACTGCAAAGCAGCCACATCTCCCTCTTAGCCCAAATGTGCCCTCCAAAATTCGTGTTTTGTTTTTCCAGTTTAATACTCATGAGCCTTCACAGAGAGAAGGGTCTGTCCTGTGCTATATCCCAGATCTTTCACATTTTCAGTTCTCTCATACATCCATGGGATAGAGGAAGACAACACTTCAGGAAAGACTTATTAGACCTGAATAAGCCAACTGCAAGTTCATACTTCATTCCCTACAAGACTTAACTTATCTGACTGTTTGCTATACTTTGTTTTCTGTGTTTCTGTTTCTGCATTCAAGGAAAGCTTGGAATTTCAGCTTTTGTCTCACACGACTGAGCAAACAGGAGCACTGGGGCAGAGAAAACTCCCAAGGAAGAAATAATCTTAAGTGTACTCACCCAGCACCAGGACCACACAGCAAAATATCCTCAGTACCCTTTTTCCTAGCAAAGTCATCTATTAAAAAAAAAAAAAAAAAAA
>VZUA01090026.1:22272-35280 GCA_013401035.1 Horornis vulcanius
AAAGTCATTTAAAAAGACTCATTTATGTCTGCCTCTTCTCCCCTCCTGTCAGTGTATTAATGTATAAATGGCATCAGAACCAATAATTGCAACAAGTCAGTTAAAATACTCTAACTTACAGCAGAGCATCTGACAAGTAACATAATTTTAAGCTGTCAGACTTTGCATATGCAAAAAAATACAGCCGTAAATAAGATCAGTGAAAAGTTGGTCTCAGAAAACAAGTGTCAGATACTTTCATCTTCTTTTGCACCAAAACTGTATGTTTCTCTTTATTTTCTATATCCACACTTCAGATTCTATATCCACTCTGATATAGAAACTTAGGGTCACAGTTTAGAGAAATTCAAATATTTTTGTTGTAAACTCATGCAATGTCCCAGTGGATTGCCATCTTAACTCCCATGAACATTGAAGTCTTATTTTTCTAGCTGCAAAGAACATTTTGAGTAGTTCCTGAAAGAAACCTACTTCTTGACCCGAAGGTCAAAGAATAATGAAAGAGATCATCAAAGTTCTGAAACTTCCCATTTTGGCAGCAATAGATTTTCTAGAAGAGCTCTATAAAGAAATACGGCTATAGCTCAAGACCACACCTGGAATTCTGTCCATGAATCAGGACCAGTAAAATGTCAACATCGGAAAAGAGTTCACAGAGAAACTGCAAAAACAAAAAAAGACTAAGAAGCTGAGGTTGTGAGCAAAGATTAAAAAGCTTGAAACATGTATAGCTTGGCTAAGTGACAGTTACCATCTTAGAAAGTTTGTTTTCCTGCATCCCAGCCCTCCATCTGACCATTTTCTCAGAGCCCTGAGCTGTCAGCATATGATCAATTACCTCCCTGAGCTTCCCAAAGAATTCCACCATATTCAGAAGTAGCTCAGCAATGTTTTATGTGAAAATGCTTCTTACATGCCAAGTTGTAAGAGCATGCAAGACCACTCAACTTACAAATGAGGGTCTCCCACCACAGCAAGCTGTACAGTACAAATTCTCAGACACAGTTGTATGGCAGGATCATCAACTTCATTATGCCTGTGGCTGCACGATTTTTTTCCTGCTAACTTTTATGAGCAACATCTTTAACTTAGCAGGAAGAATTTATTTACTGATGTAGTCTGTTTTCTTTTCTGTGAATCTCTTACAAATGTGTGTGGGAGAAAAAAAAGTCATACAACTATTAAACCATACAAAATGGCAGTAAAAGTCAAGGCCAAGTATCATTATTTTTAACTATACAAAAAAGGACTTCAAATTGACTTAATTCATTTTGACTCACACTTGAGAAAAAATATTGAGAAAGTGTTTCCAATTATTGAGAAATTTAGGACTTTGTAACTTTTAAGCATGATCTATCACTCAGAAAAGCCTAGACTATTTCTTTCTCAATTTGCTGAAAAATTCTCTTTTCTTTTACAGTAAGTTTGTTTTTCAGATCAAGATGATTTTCCTACCTAACATTTAAGTGTTTGTGCTGACAGACAAGAGCAGCTTTGGGCCAGCTGCCATGCTAATTTCTCCTGCTCACATAAATGCCTACATATTTAAGTCTTGATGGCAACCCCTTCACCCCATCCCAAATATTTTCTAGTCTTCTTGTATATTCTTGAGTCAGTTTCTAAGAGCTCTTGGAGAACCTCCAGCACAGGGCTTCAAGGTAGACACTTGAAACAATGAAAAGTACACCACTTCTTCCAACAGCAATTCCAGCTTCCAGTCCTTGTGTTCCAGTCTCTTTGACCACCCACGTGCCTCTTTTCTTCATTACACAAAAATGGAGTTATGATACTCAATCTCTCACTCGGCATTTGATTCCTTGTTTAACTAGGAACCTACATCAGAGCATTTCTCACTGCTCACAGAATCCACTCACCTCCCAGTAAGCTACTACCTGGCCCAGGACTGCAGCCAGCTTCCTGTTAACACTGAGAAGGGTCAGGTTCTCCCCTACAGAAGGAGACATTCAACATTCCAATGCATATAAGTTAGATGAAGTCTTATAGAAACTTGGGATTCACTAGCTGTCAGAGCTGTACTTCTATTCCTACAGGCCAGAGCAGCTGCTAGGCAATGCAACAGGTTCTTTACAGCCATAACAGTTGTCTTTTGCTTCCTAGTTGTCCTTTGTCTTCCTTTTGTTTCTTAACCAAGACAATAAGAAGTCAGGAAGGAAATAGCTGACCACTAACACAGTGTTCTACCCCTGCTGAGATCCCAAAAGAGTTGGTCAGAGCACATAACCTTTTTTCATGTCCATGTCTCCCCTCACTCAATTCAGATCCTGATGTTCCTTCCCACAATTACTTCTCCCAACAGTACTGCTTGCTTTCTGGTGCCCATTTAGATGCCTGTTTAACAACACTCTTCTTCACAGACCATACTTCTAACAGCCCAACTCTCCATTTTCTTAGCAGACAATTTCAACCCTTCTGTATTCTTTTCTTCCCTCCACTTGTGCTTTACATCCCTTGCTTCCCCAAAGAGCTCTTACATACAGCTCTTGATATATAGCTCTTACTGTGTATCAAGACAGTAGGAAGGCACAGAGAATGACATGTTAAGGTTATTACTATTATTACTAATTAAGCTATTACTGCCTTGACTCCAGTGATTTTATATAAAATATGTTTTATATAAAATATGTTTTCTACCTGCAACTATAAAAGCTAAGAAATTTTATCATGTGCCAGAGATCCACTACAGACTCACATCAATTAAAGCACATTAGGATGACCAAGTTAAACCACAGAGCAGGAAATTGCACATCTTCCTACTTCAGTCTAGTAAAAGACAGCATCACCTGACATGTCTCCTGATGTTACTGTTTCTTTTCCCCAGGACCCTGAAGGAGGACACTGAAGCTTCAGTGCAGGAACAGCTCTACCCCCTGGGTACCTGTGTGTTATAGCAGGGTACAGGAATTTCTGTGCAGTCAGCATAGATCAGCTCATGTACCAATACCTGGACCCAAAAACTGCTAACACCCTGAGCCTGTGGAGAACGGTTCTGTCTAGAAACTTTGTTGGTCCACAAGTCACTCTGTTCCCTTGCAGCTGCAGCCCTTGCTTCATATGTTTCCCATAACATGTTCATTATCTGTCTTTTCAACTTCTTGGATGACTGTCCAGTCTGTAGATAATGTTACTATGAACATGTTGGATGTATTGGAAAAACTGTGTCCCTTAATGTGAGTACAATACACTCAATACATAAAAATGCAATAGTGACATTTAAACAGGCAGATTGAGATTGTCTTTCACCAAGAAAATACAAGACATCAGTGTCTCAGCATAAACTGTATGTTCAAATACTGTACTAACTGCAAATATTCAAAGCCTAACAATGAGCTAATGAAAGGTAGGTTTGTTACAACACTATGTAAGTTACATCTGGTGACACGCTACATGTTGAAAAGAAAACACACAATGTACAATGTCAAATGGACACAGTTTCATATAAAGAAAGAACCAAACTCTGTATCCATTAAAGAGAATACCTGTGAAGGCAAGCATGACATCTTTAATGGTTCTTCGTATGTTCAAATGGTAAACAAATACTCACAAAAGGTTTGTTCAGTATAAGGGCAATAAATAGCAAGTGAAACATTAGAAACAAACAGTAGCAGTATTATATTCAGTCTAAGCTCAGCAATTACTTAACCTGAAGTAAAGATTTCACAGAAATAAGTAAATCCAATAATGAAAACTGAGCTAGGCTGAACCTGAGTAAAGCATTAGCAAATCCATTACAAAGAACAAACCCATACTGGCTCCCAGCTGAGGGACCCGTTGACTAGAAGTCTTTCATCTTTAACTCCTTTGATTCCATTTAACAACATAAAGCATGAGCATTTACAGCAAACAGGGTGGCATGAAATATTCCATTGTGTTAGCAGAAGTCTATATTAAAAAAAAAAAACCCACACAAAACACCCTCAAATGAATCTTGGATTTCTTGCACTAAAAATATACAGAGAACATTGCTCCTTTGGAGAGAGTTTATGTTCCCTGTTTGTTCACTCCATGAGAAGCAGCGGGCAGCATAGCAGCGTGGCAGGGGACTCCTGCCTGGTACCATGAAATCATGGGGCTGGAATGCACTTCAATGGAGCTGCTAGGTCAGGGGATGGGAGCTGTGTGCTCCAAAGTGCTGGAGCTGGAAAAGGATAAAAACAAAAGGAGTGAAGACTTCCCAATGGAGCAGAGTGAAAGCCACAAGACATGCAGCTCCAGCCCACAGGCACTCACTCATTCAGACATCTGTAGTAAGCACAGTGTGAGCCTGCTGTTCGCATGTTTAACTCTGTGTGGTGTGTGCACCTACACCAGTGGTGCTGCACGTTAATCCTCAGGCCTGCTAAGAGTGCAGTATCTGACAGATCACTTAGAATCCACTATTTGTTTTCTCTCTAAAAGACCTCTGCATGGCAATTCTAAACACCACAGTGCATTTCTCAGCTGCGTTACCGAATGAAGCTTGGCCCCAAACCCATTAAAATACAGGTGTTCTCTTACCTAACCTTGCTTTTGTCATGAGATAAACAACTGCCACTGCTTATACTGAAAAAAATATCAACATCCAAATGCTCTCAAATAATCAGGAATAAGCATTACATCCTTATCCCAGAGGAGGATGGCTGAAGTCTGGTCCTGTCATCCTGTAGCATGGCCATATCTATTTTCAATGTAAATCAGGATAGATGACAGCTTGCAAATATTCAATTCTGCTCTCTTAGACCAAAGCAGACTTTTCTCTGTGTGGAGGGAGAGCTACAACTGTCAAGACTTCAATTCAGCTGTCAAAACCACAATCACTCCCTCTCATGAGATAGATGTGCCAGAACTGGAAGACACACCAAATCTGGTAAAGGAAAGGATCCATGCAGATCCAAGCATCCCATGTTATAGCCAATTCTTGGTATCCTGGCTATACAATTCATGTTAAGCTTTATGAATTCTGTGGCTGCTGAACACAAGAACTTATTTACCTGTTGAATACACGTGTTTGCTTGGTACAGTCAAGAAAAAACATCTCAAATATATCAGTCATAAAACAGTTCCCCTTTTATAAAGAGTTACAGAAATAAAATCAAGTGAAAGCATTCAGGAGACTTAAGTTTTCAGAATTTCTCTTCTTTACAACTCCACATAAATATTGCCATCATATACTCAAAATGACAGCAGACAATTATAAGGTAACTTTATGCCTATGCTTTCATCTCTTTTGGGTTTTAAAAACAGAGAAATGTAGCACCCATTCAAGGAGGTAGGAGAGAGCTGCCAGTAGACAAACAATTCTCAGACTGTTTTCTTCTTTCATTTTGGCATAGGCATGTTATAAAATTACATGAAAGTATACATAAAAATGTGCCTGGTTAGAGTCCAGTTAAGACCTATTGTTTAACACCACAAACCATTAAATGATCACATTAATCCTGCCCTAGAAGTAGAGGCGGTGCCTGTCAGCTTCTCAATCTACCCAGTCATGGGGGAGACTGACAATCAAAATCAAAATTCAAAATCAAATTCCAAGGAGACTTTTGCTAATTATATCCTTGGAGTGACTGAAGGTAAGGACAAAGCTTTGGACTAGCTAGTTTCTTTGGACTTTGTTCATGACTTTATCCCAGCAGCCTAACAGATGAAAGATAGGCTCATGTCTCCATCTATAATATATCTTATAAATACTTTAATTTCTAAATAATAAAAAGACTGACTCATAATCTTACCCAGGGCTGAAACAAAAGCAAAAGATTTTAGACCCAAACCCCACAATGTTACAGAAAAACATGAGATTATTACAAGAGCAGCTGCAACAGACATCACCCCCCCCAAGCCACAGAGGTGGTTACTATTCACATGCTATAGCATTTAGCTGCTCTGCTTTATTTTAACAGCCATTTACTCGGGGCAGAACAGGTGAAGAGCCAAGTGAGATCTGCAGCATCAGAGCTAATTCTAAACACAGGTGGTGGGCACGACAGAGAGAGCAGGAAGTCGACAGGAGAATCACTGCTGACATGCAGGACAGGGAAGATTGATGGCTTCCCTCTCTAGTTTTCCCCACTGTGTAGGCACGCAGGGGGTGGGGGAAAGGGACGGAGAAGCCGCTGTGCTGGCGACATAACACACCACAAGCCTCCACAGCACCAGCGCTGATTAATGACACTGGAACGATGCAGGAAACAGCAAAGGATCATTCACAGACTTTGCTCTTCTTGTTATAATTTTATTTGTGGGGATTCATTTTGCCCCAGCTGTCCCAAGCTGAAGCAAGTTCAAATTTGCCGGACCAAAAGAAAATGCAGAAGTCAAAGGGAAGAAAGAGCAGCATAAGCAAGCACAGACATGCATAAAACATAAAAACTGGAAAATTTGAAATTTCAAACATGAAGATCCTCTCAACAGGGATCAAAAAGGGAAGATAAATAAAACCAACCAACACAACCAAAAACTTGCTCCAACCTTAGAGACAAAAGAAATTCTTTGGCTGACAAAAGTCACTAACTACTGCATCTTTTGCATCTGTCCACAATTTTTTTATTTCCCTTATTAATACTTTGCAACTTCAAAGCTCTGGCTGCTAAAATAATATGCTCGTCTTTTAACACTGGCTTAGCAAAACTTGTCTGGAGACAGTTATTAAGCAGCAAAATGAAGGGAAGCCAGACTAGTCAGATTTTACTAGCTAAAGCATAAATTTTAAAGCCTAATTGGGACAATTTAAGTATTAATGTGGTTACAGAAAGAAAAAAAAATTAAGGAAAAGGGAAACTTAGGAGCAGTGTATGTATTACACACTTTGTTTCATTTGTTGTTTTTAATGCAATTACTTACTGAAGAAACTTTTAAACACGTTTATTTTGATATGATAATTCAATATGTCCAATTCATCTGGTACAAATGCTATTTCAACATGCTTAATTCTTAAAATGAGAGACTAAAGATCTTACACTAAATTAGAAAGAAACATATTTATACCAGAGCAAGTTTTCAGATAAATAGCTTCTGAGAAAAGATTAATCCATTGCCCAGAAGCTGAACTAAATTAAGATTTAAACAGCACTGCCTAGTATCCCTTTCTTGAATGGCAAACGCACTCAAACTTCAGTAGGACTTTAATATTTATATTTCAAATGAGAAACACATTTAAAGGAGGAACATTTACAGCACATACTAACCCCACCCTATAAATTTAACTCTGCCCTCTAGGGCTAGCAAGAGGACTCTGAGTAACTGCGGCTGGGTTAGGCTGCCCTCTGACGCTGCCTTGCCAGAGATGACGCAGCAAATGGCTCCTTTCATGTGGCTCCCTGCATCCCGCAAGTGGATTCTCTCATTTGCTTTATGGGCCCCACGTGCCACTCGGGCTGCTAATGACAGCTGCACTGACAGAGCCGAGCATTATCTACAGCAGGCTGCCACAGCTCCTGCCGCCACACGCCGCAAGGCTCCTCCGCACCTGAGGCAGCCACGGACCCTTCCCTCCCGTGTGGAGAGTGGAACTGGGGATACAATCCCTGGTAAGGGACATGGAGGCAGGCAGCAGCTGCCCGGCTCAGAAGAGCTGGCTCCAGCTCTCTGCAGACGCCTAGGACAAGAACCTGTGCTAACTCTAGCACATGAGATGCTAGAATGAAGAAGAAATACTAAGGGTTATATCCTGATTTTTATTAAGTTCCAATACCACCTCAGTTTCCAACAAGCTAGAGAAATAACATCTCGAATACAATATTATATGCTGGGGGTGAAACTGGAGAGAAAAAAAATCCTGAAAACAGCACTTATTGATGGCTTACAGTGGTTGGGGAAAGATATATCAAATACAGTTTTTCAGGGTGTTATGCTGGGTCTAGTATTATTTGATATTTTCATATCTCCAAATACGAAATCTAGATGATGAAATGGGGTATTCATTAAATCTGCAGACAAAACAAAGTTGGAAGGATGATAAAGGCTCAAAATAATCTTGACAAAGCAAAGAAATGGTCTGAAAAAACAGAATGCTATTTACCAGGCAAAAATACACAGATTTGTATAGGAAAGTCTACTCAACACAAATACAGAAAGGAGAACAGTTGTCCAGGCAACAACTACAGAACAGGGTCTGGGGGGTTTGTAATATTTTAAAAGGTGAGCATGAATCAATGTCATGCAGCTGCAAAACCACCACATTTCTGAACTACACCAAAAATTGCACAGGAATATATGAATAGGATGAAAATTCCAGATAGGAAACAATTTGCTCATTTTACTCAGGATGAGGATGGTCTCAAGCCACAGAAGTTGGATAATTTTAGGTCCTGTATTTCAAGATAGTGGTAGAAAGAGGCCATAGAAGTTCAACCAAGTCCAATGAGTGACCTGAATAAAAAAGACTACAGGGAAAAGCCCAAAGTGGTTTTAGTCCAGTGGAAGGAAGACTGTGAAAGTAAAAGGTGTTAAACAATGAGCTTAATATGAAGTAAGAAAGATTCAGATCAGCTGTAAAGAAAAGTTTACAAGAGTAAGAAAAAGAAAGCATTTCAGAAGAGTACTTAGAGAGCTTTTTAATTAGAAATAAATAAACAAATAAATATGTGATGTGTTGAAAAAGATGTAAGGGCACTTAATTTTTATTTTGGGCCAGAGAAAAATACCAGATCACCCCAAACAGTGTCTGTTCTAGTCTTCTGAGCCCATAATGTTACACAGGTATGATTAAAGTCACAGTGAGATGACCAAAGAGGATGGAAAAGGAATCGGAATTCTATTTAGATATCTCATGGTATTTCAAGATTCAAATCCTTCTACCTGCATTCAACAAAAGTGTAAGAATTGAGGCCTTTTCACTGATAGCAGCTGAACACTGACAAGCTTTGAAAAACCATTCTGTGTGGTTGGAAGATGAGAAATACAATTTTACACTTAACACTTGTAAACTGGTACATCCCCACATTTGGAAATATACATTGCTCAACAGAATAAAAGTAATAGCAACAAATGAACAATTAGCATTTATTTTGCCACAAGATACATGTGGAGGTGTCAAAATGCAGTGAAAAGTGTAATATATTTGGAAATTATAGACTATTTGATATATGAAAGGTTGCAGTGATTTTAATATATTACACTATTTTAAGTACCAAAACCTTAACAATCTTGAAACAAAACAAAACAGAAGGCTAAAGAATGCCCCCACAACAAAATACTTCCCTCACAGAGAAATTAGAGAAGTTTTATGGTTTTGATCACAGTAGTGATCCAAATCTCTTAAAACCATCTGATTGCTCTTGCTCTTTCTCTGACCTCTAGCTGAAAGAGATTTTATTGTATTATTTAATATATTTTCTTCAAGTGAGGAGTCAGCTTGCTACTAAGATTGCCCTATGGGATATAAACAAAGAATATCAACTTACATCTAGAAGGATGTTTTTTAAAAAATACTTTTTGTTTGGAATTACTATGTTTCTTCAGAATATTGTCCTAGAAACTCAAAGAGTAGTTCATTTCCTTTCCATTATTTTATTTGGCAATTTCCTGTAGCAAGGAAAAGTTGGCTTCATTTCACATGGGGCCAAAATTAACACAGCTGTTCAAAAACTTTCACCTTGTGGTCACAGCATGAAATTCATCTCAGGTGAATAGAAAAGTTTTAAAACAACCTGATGGATGTTGAGAGGCCTTAGAATGTGGAAATCCCAGTAAATTCCCTAATGGTGCACACATGCACAAAGAAAACGCTACAGCTGGACCTCCTTGTCTATGCTAGAGAGAATTCTATGAATTTAAGTATTTTAGACATAATAATCACATTTGTATAAGGGGCTTCTAGAGAATTTAAAAAAACTTTTTCTGGAGTTAGACAATACTTACAGACTACATCTAAACTGTTGTTATCAGTGCAGGCTGGTCCTGAAATCACCAGGCTGGTGTGTTTCCACAGAAAGGACAAACAACAGATGAGCAATGGATGAGGGGGACAAACACAAGTGTTCACTTGTGCTCAGGTCAAGAAGATGTAGCCAAGTGAGATGAGAAAGGTGACAGCAAACTGTGACTTGCTTATTAGACAGCTTGAACCCAGAAACATCAAATGAGAAGTTCCCTAGTTTGTGTGTGGCACTCACTGCTTTGCTTGTCCTAAAGAGATGTTCCTTGCTGACTTACCTGCATTATTCAAATTGGCCCAGGCAAATCACCAATTCTCGGTTTGGGTGTACCCCAGGGTACATCAGTGTAAAACAAGCCGTGTCTTTGTTGTAACTATCCCAGAGATGTACAATACTCCATTTTCTTTGGGTACTGGCAAGTATTCTGAATACTTACAATGTTGCATGGGCAACTGTGAAAATGTTGCTCTGGAGGGAGTGACAGCACCTCTGGCTCTTGTGACCCAGCTTAATGCTGGATGAACTAGAGTCAGAGCACTGACTTTGCTTTAACTCTGCAAAGATCTAAAATGTAGATATTGTAAAAAAAATACCCAACAAAACACTCCAGTGGAAGTGCATGAAGAGCAGAATGTGAACTCAACTGCAGAAATTACATGGGCTAGTTTGTTGCCAGCAGAGATGCAAAATGAGATTTGGTCAGGAATTCAGAGGGCTGGACCCCTCATTCCCTTTTACATAAGCAACAAAGAGGCTTTGAAATGTTTGAAACTGTTTTGTTCTTCCATGCAAACGGAAAGCACCCTATGGATGCCTATTAAGTAAAGTCTTTCCACATCTTGGCAAGTATGTGATTTCAAGAAAAATATTTTCAAATGGATAACCCAATTCAAGAAGAAGTCAAAGACTACCTTTGAAAGAAACTTTGATGTGGCTATGAAAAGATTATATTTAGGAAGGATAGCATAACATGGTTCTGTTGTTAAAAGTTTGTACCTCCCCATATTTCTTTGCTGTTTTTCATGTAAAAAGCAATGCTGGTAAGCAGAGAAGTGAATGCCCATGAGGTGTAGGATTAGGGCAGAATCCTTGAAAAGAGCTGCTCCTGACTGTTGGATAGAGACAAAACAAGCCATTTAGCAATCTCACTGCCAAAGGACAGGGATATTGGAGCATCCACAAGTGTGAAAGCAAATGACAAAAATAGTTGCTATGTGAATCTTAGGTGAGATCATCAGGAAGCCTGAAGTCTTTTATTAACATGGAAATGCTGCTCTATCTTTCCCAAGGTATCACATACAGATTTCAAAGTCAGAATGATGCACCTGGCAAAAGGAAAAGATGATGGTGAGACTACAAAATTGTGAAGGCATTTGCAATTCACTTTCTTTTTTAATGCTGTCCAACAACCTTCCAATGAGATTAACAGGTCGGCCAGACTCTGAGGATGACACTATGCAGACCAATATACAATAATTGATTGTCACTGAGTGTATGTGATCAGAAACAACAATGGGATTCAGAACCACACATGTTCCATTTGTTAGAATGGAGAATGTATATAATTTCATCTCCTTTCAGCTTCTGAATACTTCTGGGAACTGGAAGAATCTTACAGAAGCTCTGAGCTTCAAAAATGAAAATACAGCACTATCCAACTCCAGGATCTTTCTGCACAGGAATGTTAATATTGACACCCACCTACATAAGTGAATGAGATGGGCTTACCACACTTATCTAACCAATAGAGGTAGTCTAAACAAAGAGAAATTCCTAGTCTGAACAGTTATGGAAGTGTCATCTAAATACAAATGGAGCATAGAAGGATTTTATCTGCCTGTTACAAAGAAAATATCCTTGCAGTAGTTTATAACATGAACTACATGCAACACCATGAAAACTGAGGAAAGCCATATTTTTAAACTTCACAAAACACTTATTCTTCATTCAGTTATCGTGCAGACATCACTGAAGCAACTGGGTCAACTTCACCACTCTATTGCTTTGGCCAGCTCCAAGGAGCAGATGCAAGCCCTAGCATAATTCAAAGAACTTGAAGCTAAAAGTAAAAGCAGATATTTCATTTCTGGTAGCAATCATCACATTTCAGCACAAGAATGAGGGAAATGAAAAAGTAAGTATGTAGCTTCCACTGTCTATTTCTGTGTGCATACATATATACAAATACGTATCTATTTCCTCTCCCATGAAGCAAGAACTTCAGTGCACTCTTAAGGCAGATATCTATCTCAGGAGGCAAAAATATATTCAATCCCGTCCAGTGGATATATAGATTTCCCTGATACAGCAGAAAATTATAAAATCTGCTATGTGATTTGTCTGAGTTGGGGACTCCAAGAATGATACTGCTTGTCAAGGGCTCAGATAATCAAAGGGAAAACAATTTCAATTCACTGATTACAAACACAGCAAAACTGAAAAAAAATACGATCTAAGGTGACTTAACTGACTTGGGGTTTTTCTTCACTTCAATTTCTGATCCTGCTGCAATTTGAGTCAATTCCACAAAATGTTTCTTCATCTAACCCTAAAGTCGCATCACAAACCACAACTTGTGTCATGGAAAAAGTAATTTTTAAGTGTCTAGAATAGCACTTGCTTTATTAGTAAATGGAAATTCTATCTGCCAATGAACCAGCATTAAAATGGGACCTCAGTCTGCTGTCTAGAGACAGAGGTGATCTGCAACAGACTGACTCACGATGCTTGTTCAGCATATGCACTGGAGAAATTCACACAAAACTTCAGCATCCACGATGGCCAGAGTAGCATCCTTCATTAAACTCACTGTGCAAAAACACGTTAATAAAAACAGAAGTCCCTCAAGAGAAAAAACAGGCTTAGTCAAGACACTGAAAGCAAGGGCCAGAGGGGGAAAGAATGGTGGGACTCTACCCAAGCCCTGCCAAGATGCCAGAAAAAAGGGCTGTTTCCTGCTAAAACAATCTATGTTTGCCAGATGTTATTGTTAGAACTCCATTATGGAAATGAATAGGACCCGTTCACGCCTCAAAGATCCTTCATTTCTGTCTACAGTGGGGGCTCTCTCTGTGCAGCTACAACAGTGGTCAAAATCCACTAGAGACAAGGCACTAAGCAAGGCAGATTACCAGAA
>VZUA01090026.1:35359-68605 GCA_013401035.1 Horornis vulcanius
GTGAAAACCCAAGAAATATAGATTTTCACTGCATACTGATTTGCCTTCCGCTCTGAAAATGATACAAATGCTAATGATTTCATTCTTGCATAACGAACTATTCCATTGCTTTATCTGAAAGATAAGCCAGTTTCCCTAGAAGATTAAATATGTTATTTAGTTTTTATTTACCTACTTATTTATTTAGCTATTTAGTGATTAGAATAAAAACAAGTGACTGATTAGGAAAAACTTCCATTTCAGCCTGAATAGAAGACACTAGAGGTTTAATCCTGGGCTTAAAGGCTGGAATACGTTGCTAAATCCATAAGGAGCTGGGTAACTAAATAACTTTCAGTATCTGTGCCCAATAACAATAGTAAAAAATGTTAAAACTCAGGAAAATAGGAAATAATTTTAAAAAGACACCAATTTCTACATATGAATCCACAAAGAGGCTACCTTAATTGGAAAGAATTTCTGAAATCACTTGTATCCTTCCTAAAGGTCCTATATATCACAATAAATTGACCCAGCCCATACTGGTCACCAGGAAACATTGGGGTCTTGGCTGCCTAACAGGTATTTGCATTTCCAGCCTTTTTTTCTCAGTCAAAAGAACTTTGCTACTTCCAACCTTTATGCTCTCTAGAAGAAAGAGATGCAACACAGGGGACTGTCACAATCATAAATCTAGGGCAAGCACTTAAAAATCTGCCTGTTCATCCATCAATTTCAGCACTCAAGTGTCTGGACAGGCATGCTGAAGTTGACGTGCTGCAGTAACCTGTGTATGTGCGCAGCTTGCTACAGGCACCTGGGGACTCATTTCATTAATGGTTAACAAAGTGACCCCCATGTGACAGCAACAAATTCAAGATGGGAACATGGATGGTTTTAAATTGTTTGCATTTCACTCATAACACATCTGAATGATACTGAAAATTGAGCTCTCTCTCCCACTGTAGTTTTAACTACAATCTTTGAAATCCTTAAGGATTAGGGTCTGGTAATTTCAGTTACTTCCTTTCTCTGGAGCCCATATGGTAACTATAGCTAAAAAATTTGAAGATTTTGTTTGCAATCTGGGAAAAAGCATTTTAATGGTCTTCTCCAAAACAACGCTTCAATCTTTACCTAACTGCCTTTTTTACAGCCATCTTTGTGAAAAATTATGAAACATGACAGTCATTAACATGACTAGCACAGTAACAATAGAGTGATCAGGTGGCCTGAATACAAAAGGAACAACATTTCTTCAAAAAAAGTAAATCAAATTTCGCCAGACCCAAACAATCTGAAGATCTCCTCTTAAAATACTAACAATACCAGCCAGAATCACCGAGGTTCACAGAGGCCCAGCAAAGTATCAGAAGATCAAAAAAGGAAAAATGGCATTCCCATCTTCAAAAATACAGGAAAAGAGGAGCAGTCTGGGAGGTAGTCTGCTTAGCATCAATACTCAGGGAACAAAACCCATCTTTTGCAATTCCCTAGAAGATAACTAGAGGAAAACAAGAGCAAATGTGGATTTGTTAAGAGCAAAGCATGCCAGATTAGTCTAACTGGCCTTGAGACTCATTAGGCTGCCACAGTAGGGGAAGATGCAGTGCCTCTTGATTTTAGCACCACCTTTGGTCATGAACTGTAAAGCACACCAGAGAAACTGCATTCAGGGCTCTATACTGTGGAATTTTTTTAAGATATTGACTCAGGCAAAGAAACAGATACATTCCTAAATGAGCTGCTAAGATTATCACTATATTGGCTAAGATTCCTTGGATTTGAAAATACTGTACTTGCAGCGGTCCTGACTAAACATTCACCAGAGATACTTTCTGTGCAATACTCAACAAAAGGTAGAAAAATCATCCTTGAAACAGTGGGACTTGAACCAATTTTCTCTTTGTATGACCTGAACATCATGCACTAGAGGCAGTGGCATGCGTTTCATTACAGCAATCTAACTTGGAGCGCCAGAAAAAAAAACCAAAAAGAAACCCTAAACTCTAGCACCAAAGAGGAAAGGATTTTGTGTTAAAAAACATCAAGCCTTATGGCTGGAAGACGCAGTTCTGTACCACATAAAGCTAAAAGAGAATCCACTTTCTGATGCATCACTCCTGTGAAAGTTGACAAGAGATGAAGGTTGTAGGACACCAAAATGTACAGCCTAGCAACAATAATACAGCCACTGTAATAGATCATGTGTGAAGGCAAGGCTTTCCGACCAAAGAGGAAGACTAGGGTAGGAGAAAAGGCAGCAAAATGAGAAGTTCTTGTTTTCTATAAAAGATATTCTCAGGAAGAAAAGTAATACAGGTATTAAAAAGTATTAAAGGTATTAGAGTATACTTATAGTAATTGTAATAGTGATAGCTACTTTGATTCTAGAAAAGAAAAATGATGCCAAAGACTCCTGACTCCTTGAAAGCAAATAACATCTAAATGTATTCTTCCAGATGAGTGTCTGGAAAGCCATCTAGTGATGCATGAGACCATTAAAAGCAAGACCTCGCCATTCTTCTACTTCTCCCTTGCAGCCAGGACAAAACCTAATCCATGTTTTTTCAGGACATACACCAACAACTGACTGACTCACCTTAGATTAAATTTTCCTAATGACAGGTTATGCCATAGTTGGATTTCTCATGATTTTATCAGTAATTCCCTGGAGTACCTGTAGCTGCCATTTTTAAGAGTGTCTCATCAAAGAAATAAACTTCATGAAAAGACTTTCCATAACCCTGGCTTAGAGAGCACTGAAGAACAGTAAATCAGGGAATTTGAAAATACGCTCTTAAAAGTCAAGATACCCTAAATGTAATGAATCTCTCCAACAAACCATTACTTTCTTCTTAACCACATTTATTATGCCTACAAATTTTAGTTGTGTGCTAGAAATATGTACAACAAAATGTAGAGAGCAGCTTTTCCACAGCATGGTAAATCCAGCATAGCGATGAACTGTGCACTACAGTGAAACAAAGCTGAAACCACATAAATTATGTCTTCTAGTGGCTATGCATTATCAAACTTAAACGTCAAAACTACCAGGGTGCCAGTAGACACGCTGCTCAAGCTTGAAGTCAAGCGCTTTTCCAGCTTGGAATTTGAATATTCTTCATCAGCAGGCAGCAAATACATGATCTGTTCCAGTCTACTGTAGTAGCTGAACCACTCCCAAGTCCAGTCTGGCAACAGGAATGGCATAAATAAGGAAGCCACTTTCCCCTCTTAATTCTTTTGAAGCTGCAGTGTAAGTACCACTTCAATTCCTGTGCAATTCTTTCCGGATAGACATAAGAGGGTAAAGTGAGAGAGGAAAGTGACAAAATCCCACAACGTACTTGACTTGCAAATTTCAAACCAGAGGAACACCTTAAATTACTGCTGTTTCTTGAGGATGGGTGATCTGAAGCTACACAAAGTTGGTCAGAGCACGGTGCTAGTTACATTGGGGTTGTGGGTTCAATCCCCATAGCAGGCTTTACTTTGGACATGAACTGCATGATCCTTCTGGGTCCCTTCCAACTCAGAATATTCTGTGAGTCTGTGAACCAACACTAACTTTGTGTTTCTTTTCTTTTTTCTTTGAAAACATTTAAAGAATAACAGGAAGGAAGCACTCACACCTTTAAGACATCATGGCAACAGCAAATAGGTGATAAAGCATCTGGTAAGTAATCTTGACCTGACAGGTGACTCAGAGGTGGCAAAGAAATGCACATCAGAGTAAATATTAAAATACAGCATGAGCCAGGTTCACTCAGAGCAGATTTCTTTACTATGCAAGATAAACCAGATTTCTTTGCTGGAGGAATGAAAGCAGGGGAGAGCATCTGCTGTGATAGTGAACAGAGCCAAAAGAAGTCACCATGTGCATCAGGAAAGATAAGCATATTCAAACCCTTTCAGTACTTTTCAAGGAACTTTTGAGTGCTAAAATAATGAGTGGTTTGAGGTATCTTTGCA
Organism: Horornis vulcanius; assembly: GCA_013401035.1. Lineage (NCBI taxonomy): Eukaryota > Metazoa > Chordata > Aves > Passeriformes > Scotocercidae > Horornis > Horornis vulcanius. The sequence continues at coordinate 39,314 of VZUA01090026.1, forward strand.
AGACCTGCCTTAGCAACCTATTACAGGGACAGTGTAACTGTTCAAACTTTTATTGTTAGAAACCTAGGAAGATTTAGGCAGACGTAAATGAAATTAAATCAAAGCACCTCAAGACATGGAAACATGGAAACATCCAACAAGCTTATTGAGAATGCCATATTGTGATTCTTTAGCTCTTCTATATTGTTGCAATTCAATGCAGTCTTATACATAAATGAATTCTGAAACAAAAAATATAAGCAGAAACCTTACCTTTGCCTCACACCAACAACTAGTAGGAAGAACACAGTTACTAAGTAAAATACAAGTTATCAAAGCTTCATGTGGCATAATAGGTTCTTCCTCTTCTGCTTTCACTCTACCTCTTCAACAGAAAGGGCAGAATCAAGGTCATCAGCACGGTATTTATTGGCTGTTTTAGAATGTAATGAAATATGCCTTGACTTTGTAATTTTAAGAATCCTGGTTCTGAAATAATCCTGCAGTGTGTAGTTTACCCAGATACACCACCACGTACACTAATTTTTTGTGCATTAATGTGTGTTACAGGTTGATAAGCTCAAAATATCAACTCCATGGCTGAGGGTAATAGATTCACTTGCTGCAAAATCTCAGACAATACAGATTACACCAGGAAACTGAGAGGAATCTTTGATCTTCTATTTACCCTATTTCTTTTCACAAGTAACATGAGACATATCTATGCTGGCAACCATTCTGAATAATGTGTTTCGTTATTGAAATATACCATACTATTCAGGATGTGTATGACATGCGAAAAGCAAGATTTTCATGGAAAAGCCAATTGTCCAGCTAGGGGAAATGTTCTCTAAAACGATGCAATGTAACTATTACTGTAATCAAATTCTACCACTCATTTAAAAAACAAAGGTACAAGTTCTAAGGCAAGCCATTCATGGACAAAAATCTTTATGAAGGAGGCTGCCTAAAAACACAAGGTCACTGAATATATTCCTACACAGGTATATACCTACCCTGATTGCTTAGGGTTATCATCCAAAATACAATCAAAGCAATCAGTTGCTCCATTATTTCATTTTTCTAATAGAATGGGGGGGGAGAAGTGTGGGGAATGAGAGGAGGGAGGTTCCTAATCGTTACCATGAAAATCCCAAATGCATTAAAGTAATTTAAACACTACACCCCACTGAGGTCGTGTAAGCACCAAGGGGAGGAGCTGATACATTCATTCACACACTTATGAGGTTTGTTTTTTTTCCTTCCTGCTGGAGGAGACGGGAGTTTGTAGCCAGTAGGTGCACTTAAAATCGAAAGGGAAAAAGCAAAGACCAACGCTGAAACCCAGCGATATCCCAGCGCTTGAGCGACCGCCAGGACGCCGGCGCTTGCCGGCTCAGGCCTCCCTCTCCCGCTGCCCGAGCGCCCCGCGGAGTCAAAGCCCCTGCGGCTGAGTGGAGCAAGGGAGAAGCAGCCGGGAAGCGGGAGTGATGGATGAGCCGGGGAGCAGGAATGACGGGCGGAGCAGCGGGAATGACGGGCGGAGCGGCGGGAAGGACGCGCAGGGAGCGCCGCTCCCTGAGGGGCGGCAGGAGCCGGCCCGGCCCCGCCCCGCGCCCCCAGCCCCGCGCATGCGCGGAGCCGACCCGCCGCACGGGGCGCGATGGCGGCCGGGCCGGCCGCGGGCGGAGCGTGGGACACGTCCCATACCGGGCACACCGGGGAGCGACGGGGGAGATGCCCCAGGCCGGTTACCTGGCCGAGGGTCCCGCGGTGTAGGGCTCGAATCAGGCCACTCGGTGTCGCCATGGCAAAGGCGGGAGGGAAGAGGCGGGGGGAGGGAAACAGGGCAGGAGCCCGGCACGGTCCGCGCATGTCCCGCAGGCGCGGTGCCGGAGCGGCCGCTGGTGGGGCGCGGTTACCGGGAAGGGGCGGCGCTGGAGTCGGCGTTGGCACGGGCTCTTGTGGGGGTGAAGGAGATCGTCTCCCGTTTTCCTGCCTTACTTGTGAAGTGCCCTTCAAACGGCGCCCTTCAGCGGCGCGTCCCCTCTGAGGCCTCCTCTATTCTTCTGACCCCTGGCATTGCCGACGGCAGCTCTTCCACGAAAAGATTGGCAGCGTGGCCGCTACTGGAAAATGCGCACGTCTGCCCGTCCTGTCAAACTAACTAAAGTCATCCCCCGCAGAAACCCCCCAAAAGCTGCTTGCTGCCCTCAGTCTGCTCTGCTCTGTCCGAAGGCTGAGGCAGAAGCAGCTCTCGTTGTCCAGCACCTCAGACACAGCGTGTCCCCAAACCCGGTGTTTGTGCTCCTGTCTCTTCCATTGCACCAGGTGAACCAAAGCAAGAAACACCGAAGTTTCTAATAAGGTTTGGCAAGCCCCTGAAGAAGTTTCACATCAATCCCTCCTGTCAGCTCCTCTGCAAAAGGTGCCTGGTTTCTCCCCAGTTCATTTCTCCCCAGTTCAATCCCCAGGCTGGGAAGCCACAAAGCGCTCGTTACCAGTGTTCAGTGATGCAGACCCTAGTTCATCTGCAGGTCTGCAAATATCTGGTACAGTGACTATGGGAATCTGCTATTGCAGGCTCCAGCAAAAGAAACCAGCGATCAGGAAAGGAGGTGCACTTGCAGCTCTGTTACCAGTGGCAACTGTGCATTGGACCGATGATTATTGCCGGTAGCCCACTCCAACGCTGTCAGGATATTACTATGGAATGTTCCCAACTCTAAAATCTGGGTTTAGTAGTTAAACCCACTGTAAATTTACGTAGTTATTTACTTTCACTTTGATGCGTTGGTTAGTGGCAATATTTATATTTTAGAACCATATATGAAAAGTGCATAGTACATAAGAGCGTAATCTTAATGTACTTTCCCAAGCACTGCTCTGATAAAAATTGTAAAAAATTGACTTTGATTTTTTAAGATCTTTAACCCAGAAATTGTACATACATATTTTTTCATCATTTGCATCATCACTATAATAATAATTCGAGCTGAAAACTTCTGTGTCGTGTTCATCTTTGACGTTTTTGTTCAGTTTTTGCTGAAAGCAAAAATGTGTCAGCCATTTTTGAGAACATAACTAGGCAAAAATGACGTGAAGCTTGATGTGGGAAACATCAGGGAACAAGCTGAAAAATTGAATATGTTTTGAGATTTTCTAGTTCTAAGACCAAAGAATGACTGGACAAAGAAGCCTGTGGCTACTCCACTAATGTGAGACTGACAATACGATCTGAAGGGAATATCAGGCAATACCCCTGATGGTGGGAGGGATGGGCAGCTGCCCTACCTCCTGCCTCCAACTAGAACTGTTCTCTTTTGGTGACTAAATGGAGCAGGTAGAGCTGTTTTCAGCTAATGCCGTGAAGGGCGGGATGCTGGAGACAAATGGAATATAAACTTACCTTCAAAAAGTTGTGAAGAAAATTGATGTAATGTGATAAGAAAACATTAAGACAACTTTTCAGTTGCAGATATTTTAAACCAAAAAATCTTTTCCAGTATGTTTACCAGGGAGAAAGTTTTCAGCATCTAATAAATATCAGTGAATCAGTAAGTTAAACATTGGTTTGAGTCAAAATGATGAAGAAAAAAGCTAAGTAGAATTCAGCAGTAAAAAACTTTGAGAATGAAGATGAAGTGAATACTACTGAAAAAGTGTTAGTGCTCATTTTCAAGGTTATTAGAATTTAAGTTAATAAATGGAACAGTAAAATGTGATACTTTTTAGACTTTTGGAATACCTTTTAGACTTTTGAAATACCTTTATCAGAGAATTCTGATAAACATACATGAAATGGCTAAGGGCTGATAAGATGACAGGTCTTCAAAAGTTCCTGTTATAGTAGTTTTAGGGTGACTTGTGCTTTTTCCTTCTCAATACTGCTGCTGGTAATCTGGAAACAGATTCTGAATAATTTATGTTGAAATGTGCTGTTGACACAAATATTAACAGACCTGTAAATAACACTAAAAACATCATGATCATACAGATAATAGGAATATATTGAAGCAAAGTGTGTTTTGAAATCAAATTGAAATTGAAGTAAAAAGCTGAATTAAAGTTTGATTTTTTCCTTTAAGCAGAATTGATCCTGTGTTATTACTTTTAAATCTTTATTTAACCCAAATTTAAGCTGAACAAAAAAAAAATCAATACAATATTTACAGCAGCTCTTTAAAACAAGAAGAACCCACTGCTATGGCGGAAATCTAGCAGGGGCAGAAGAATAAGGCAGAGAGGGAGCGTGGTGTGAATGTGCAAGGCAGGTGAGATGAGAAAGAGGTTGGCTTGAGAATCCCAGAGAAGATGACACTGCTTGCATCCTGAGAGATAGCCTAGTTAGGTGAGGAGAAGGATTCACTGCTAATATTTATTGTCTTCTGAAATCTCCCACTACTGCCTAAACACCTCTGACCTCTCTCATGTATTATTCCTAGACACTTTCCCCCTATCCTTATTATTCCAATGCACATTATGAATCCATTCACAACTGTTGAGATGTGAGGAATTTGCTACAGAGCCCAAATTAGGAAAATTTGATAAACCAGAACTCAGTCAAAATATCACCAGTGCAATTTGCTGTTTTTAATTCCACCAAACTGACTGTGGACGTAGAAACGAGTTTTAAACCAAATCCTTCAGATCAGTGTGTGTCCCATGGGACCTGGTGATTTTGCAGGAGAACTAGAGATTGTGTTGGACAAGTAAATCCATTTGCTAATGTGTCCTATAGCTCATACGGTCAAGTTTTTAGTGCTGGGGTATCAGTCAGAAATTGCTAAGGCCGCTTCGGGTTTCCATGCTTAAAAAGAGATATTGCAAAATCAGGGAAATAACTGCACACAATAGCTGTAAAATTATTTAAGAAAAGATTAGGCACATGCACAGTTATGTACTTAGTGGAGATGCAGGAAGTTCTAGAAGCAGAACAGAAAGCCTGTGATTCTTTTTTTCCAGGTAGGAAGACCTCTAGCTGGGCTACAGCCCACAAAACTTTTATTTTCATGAAGACTTCAAGAGACAGTGCTTTACATAGTAGCATTCTATGATGTGAACAAGGGTCTGGGTATCAGTTAGGGATGTGCAGAGAGTTTTTATGCACAGCCTTCTTGTCTAACCTAACATAGAAATTAGAAGTTTGGGTTTTGGCAGCAGAGTGTAAAATGGAAGAATTGTTCAAGAAGCTGAATAAATTTTGAAAACCTGACTTTAGTCCTTGCCACTGTGAAAAATCATGTGCGCTAAAATATTTTTTGTTCCTTACCTGAAAAAGTTTCAGAAATTCTGCGCACTCCTAGCTAAAAGCTATTTTTTTTTTGTTACTGTGCTTCCAATATACTATATGCTAAAAACATGAAACAGTCTAAAATATTAGAACCTGTCTGTTAATTTAACATGTAAGATTTATGTTTTATGCTTAATCTATTTGTTCTTTATCTCCCATCTTTAAGATAGAGTAACAGCTATTTAAGTCAGCATTGTCAAAATAATTTCCCTAATACTCTTGAATCATTCACATCCTCTGATAAAAGTAACAAAAAACTGTAGAAGGAAATCAGTAACTTTCTACTCAATGGAGGGATTATGACAGGAAATCCTATGGTAGGAAAGATTTGGACACCATTTTGGATTAAAAAAAAAGTATTTTAAGAAAATCAGCAATAGTCAATGAAGCAAGACGTTTGCAGAAAAGGTAGTATACTATGATATAGCTAGAGACAGTATCATTATATTTGTACAGAAGAAAAGAGGGAAATTAATTAAATCACATCACAGGGTTGATGCTGTCATTTCTCAATTTCTGGGTGATCATATATTTTAATGTCGTTTGTGGGAGGGGTAATTATAACTATAATTGTTTTTATTGTTTGCTACAGCATTCCTTAGATAACTGTCTAAAATAGAATGCCTTTGTGCTGTGCATTACTCAAGCACACACCAGATGACAGCTCCTGTTCCAAATAGCTCACAGCCAAAAAAAAAAGTGAACACAGATCAAAGAGTGCATGAGACACAGGATGGTAAATGGATTTGCAGAAAACAATATGCAAATATTGTTGTTTGTCAAGTGAAGGTTGTCGTTAGCAAGGTACTTCTTGAATGAAGGAGCAAGGAAAAGGGATTTAGGCAAACTGTAGATAGCAGAGAAGGGAGACTGCGGAGGCTGTGATGTGAAGAAGAGTGAGAGGAGAAGTTTGGACAGGCAACCAAACAGCACAGGAAAGAGCCCAGTTAAACCCTTCACACTGCATACATAAAGAACTTCACTTGAGATGTGTAGGTTGGCGTAGTTTAAAAAGCACATCTTCAAAATTCTTGAGAGCCTAGAGGTTAGCAGCAAGACTGGCTGAAGAGGGTGAATCAATTACTCTTACCTGTTTCATTTTGTATTTTACACATGGTATGGAAGAATCTTTTGGCCATTTTTATACATCTGTCTGTTCAGTGAAGCTTTAGCAGGGTAGTCACTTGGAAGTGCTGAAGCTATGGCAGAGAGCAGGAAGAAGAGTTGTACTCTTCTTGTCTCTTGTATGCTGAAACTTGGTAGTATCAAAGCATTGCTGAGAGCTATATCCTCTGAAGTTACTGGAAAAACACTGTGTTGGTAGCCACTGAGAAATAAAAACACCTAGAATCTTCTGAAATCTGTAAACCTTTTCTCCCCATAATATATTGGGAGAAAGAAATCTTTCCTACGTGTTCTTTTGTATTATCATCAGTTATGGTGACTGTGTTCTTTACATTCATTTTGAATCTGTGTTTCCTGTCATGAGCAGATTAAAAACAGAAGAGAGTGGAGTGAAAGTTTTCTATTGCAAACATCTGTTTCTGAAAAAGGATTGTATTTCCATGTCCTGGAACATCAAGGGGAAAAGCTTGCCCTCCCCAGACACACACCTTTGGTTTGCAGCAATAAGGAGTTTATAGACAAGGTTGCTTTACTACAGTAAATAGAAAACCCATTTCTGCTATTATTTCCAGTGAGTAGTACAGCCTGGCTGTCTGAGGAGACCTTCAATTGTTCCCAGCAGAGATCTAACTTATTCCGTATCTTTAAAATTCTTAACAAATTTTTGAGTGTAACATAAGCAATGCTTTTAATGACTCCTGTCTTTTGTATCTGAAACTGCATTTTATATGCAAATATTGTTGTCCAGATAAGTGTTCTTAGGGAGTGTCATGAGATATGGTGAATGGACATACTTGCCCTATGTAAGTCAAATGAAATCCACAGAAAAAAACCCGAAAACTACAGTGTCAACAGACTTCACAAAGAAAAATAAAAATTATGCTGATGTATCGTCCTTTTCTGTCTCCTTCTAAATAACACAAGGCTGGAAAAGGAGAGAAAATATGTAAGAAGAACTTGGGGCCAGATATACAGTACTTTCTCACACTTTTTGATATTCTTACAGGAATTTATCCCTTGAAAGGAGGAAATGTATTTGTTTGGAAGCTGCCCTGAGACCTTCCTATTTCCTACATAAATGCCCTCTTTTAAAACTTCAATATACTGGTATGCATGAGTGCAAGTATCACCCAAAATATATTGCACTGGATTCATGTACTCCCTCACCCCATTGAACCCAGAGATCTGCTGTTTGCAAAACTGGAACAAGTTTGGAAAACAGTTTGATAGAATCATCATCTGGGCTGGTTCTTCATTTGTAATTGTCTCAGGCACTGAGGAGGCTTTGCTAGTAGCAAAGTGGAAGCCCATCTTCAAGTAACAGTTTTACTTTGGGCAACATTCTTTGTGAGGGTGGTTTTCTGTCTCCCAATAATTTCCCTCATCTGCATGAAATCTCCTTCATGTGTACACAACTGATGTTGATATTTCCATATCTGTGGACATATTAAAAACTGAAGGCTTCAAATATTAATACTAGAATTAATAGAAAGAATGAAGAAAATGTAAGGCTTTGTTCTAGAAAGAATAAAGAATGAATCCTTCATCCTGCTTGTTGGAATAAGGATCCTGAAGATGTGAGAGTAGGATACAGAGATAACTGCTCATCTAATTTGCATTTAAATTGGGGATCATTAGGCACCAGACACTTACATGAAGACATTGATGCAAACTCTATTATTTATTTTCATAAGTAGTTCCAATTTCTATTAAGTGTACCCTGTTTCCAATATAAATTAGTTAATTTTACTTTCCAGTTTTAGATTGTGTAATCTTGTTGCCTTTTAAGCTAAAATGCATTTTACTTTTAGAAATCTTCTCTCCTCATAATCAAAGAATGGTTTTATTTTTGTTTCTTAAAGAAACAGCATGGACTTTTTTTTCTCTCAACACTGTAGTAAAATAGGCTTTACACATTTTAAATTACAATTGTGACTCCTTAATCTTTTCAGCTTTTCAAGCTCTTCTGTTAAGGGCAAGCACCAAAATGTGCTGCAATATTATTGCTATTCTCATTATCATTCATCTGCTTCTACTCAACCATTTGCTAAAAAAAAAAAATAGAAACTTTACTGAGAAAGTTTGCAGATGATGCACAGATTGATAGAACAATAAATAGCATTTATGTATTTGAGAATAGGATTAGCTGCTACACCAAACTGAGTTCAAATTTTTTTATCTAATCTCTATCAGTTTCAGTGTCTGTGTTTTCCACAGTCCCTTAGAGTTACAGTTTGTAAGGGTGACAGGTATTTTAGTTCCCAGGTGTGTGACCTTGTCCATTTATGTGTGTTCAGACTCCTTGCTTGAATGAGTTCCCCTTCCTACCAAACAACCCAGCTGTGTATAACTAGTTCAATGCAGTTTATCATTCCACTAAGCTGTGTATCATGTGCAAACTTTATTGGCAGCACTTTCCTATTTTCCTCCTTGTGGTTAATAAAAATGCTAATTGCTAAAATGAGATCAGGGGCTTAACACCTGTTGAACTGGTAATGATTTAACATCTAGTTAATGTACAATTCAATATACACTTTACTGATTATTTTGTGTTAATCTAAAAAATATCATGAAGCACCAAAATAATCTCTTTTCAAAAAAAATGTAGCTATGGCACAGCCAAGTGTATTTCTAGAAAGAATGAAGTATGTAAAATGCAGAGTTGTTATAATTATCTCTAAAAAGATCACTCACACATGATTCTTTAATAACATGCCTAGACAAAGTTTTTCAAAGTTGTTTTGATTTTTATTTTACCTTTTATATGCACTTTTGTGGCTATTCTCTGACTATTGTGTTCCCATCTGGGAAAACCACCTATGGTTTATGGGACACTTGGACTGGGTATGCAGCTGCTTTGTTTTATCAGAGCAATGAAAGGCTGCTGAAACAGATTCTAGCACCCTTTGCTTTCTGCACTCCAAATTCCTCCTGATTTGTTACCCCTCACCATCAATTATTCTTCATACCCCCTTGTTTGCATTCCCTTATTTTGGCTTTATCCTGAAAATGTGAGGAATTCCCCTGGCTCACACGATTCTTCTCCCCTTGTATGCCATACTGGTCCTTAATTCTGGTGGAGCCGCCAGCTGCTGAGGACACCAGGTTTGTTGGGGATGACAGCAAAACCTCCCTGCTCTGCCACTTTCTTATCTTATGCTCTAGACTCAGAGAGTGCACATGTCCACTTTCCTCTTCATCACTCCTCCAGGGAGAGGGCTCCTGGTTTCCCCATTGGTGCAGAAGACAAGCATGGTGCTGCCCCCCACCTTCCTCTCAGCTTGCCTGAAAAGAGAGCCTGGCACAATAGGTGCTTTCCTCCTACAGCCTTCATATGAATGACCATACTTGCTGTTGATTTTTGTAACTAAAAGTTGTTTTGTTGTTGTTGTTGTTGTTGTTGGTTTTTTTCTTCCCATGCAGAGTTGTTCCCTTTTGGACTGGCCACCATCATCCATTGTTCTCCATGAAACAGAAACTGCCATTGCCCTCGGGGGAGATAGTGGCTGCCTATACTGTGAGGCATCATAAAACACAGGCCCCGTTGGGAACAATGGGGAAAAGCCTTCTCAACGTGGCCACCAGCTGAGGCCCACACCGAGCACTGGGGAGCAGCAGCCACGCTGAGGGGAGGCCGTGATCCACCAAGGAGCCTCCTGGCCCTGCCTGAGGGAAAACGAGATTACATACAACAGGAAAAAATATCCAAACCAAACCAGCTTCATTACAAGAAGCAAGTGAAATAAAGTCTTTGTGCAAGGTTACAAAGAATTCTACTTCTGTGTGAGCTAGCAGAGCTCTTAGCCAGTTTTAGGGGAGGTTGAAGTTCTTTTTGGCGCTTTCTCTTTTGGTTGCCTTGACTCCCCCTTAAAAATTAAGTGAACAAATTTCTTATTAGGCAACAATTTTTGTCACAGAATAATAAGCATTTTGTCTATGAAAATATGATAATTTTCCACCCTCCCTCCCTTTTTACTGGTAGCCTTCTTCCTCATAAACTCTTGGCTCTGTGGAGAACATATTATTTTTTAACAAGATCAGTGATAAAGAAAGGTCTCAATGAGTGGTTCCTTTTCAATCTCTAAGTAAATCAATATATTCAAATACGTCTTTCAAGTTACTGTAAAATCTGTAACCAAACTGGATTCATTGTACTGCTAAGGAGAGTGCACTGCATTTTTTTCATGGAGAGCAGGGAATCAACAAAGCATGCCTGAGTCTGAAAATTCTACCTAGTTCAAGAATACTTTATTGCCTTGAAACATGCATTTGGTGACAGAAAATTTTTTAAAAGATGAAAAATTTGAGGGCAAACATCATCAAGTTTGCACAAGCCATACTGTAGGAATGTTGTGATTATTTTTGAAAAGAAGCATTGTGAGTCAGGGAAATAAACTGGCAAAACCTCTCTTAATAAGAATTTAAACTGTTGAGGTAATTAAAATCACAACATACTCAACCAAGTCAAACTGTAATCTGTTAAAATCTCTTGTACAGAAGCCTCTAGATCTCCATTCTTGTACATTTACAGTTCCATAGGATAAACAGTCATTTGCTGCCATTATTCTTCATAGCAGAGAATTTCCTCTTGAGCAGAAATCTTAACCCTGCCACAGAGTGAATCTTTATGATTATGCCTATGGCCATTTCAGTGTCCTTGTAATTCAATTGATAAAGTTGATCTGTAAAGATTTAGCATATGCTCTCTGTTCTGCAGAGTAGGGACAGTAATTACTTTGAAAGTGATAATTGATCTAGAATAAAGAAGCTGCATTCTCAACAGAGACAATAGGTTACTGGTATTGTACGCTTATTAATGTGACTTTGGGAGCTGAAAGGCAGATTTTTGATTTTAAATCACCAGAAATCCCACTCAGGGTGCTAGGTGTCCTGGTCGCCCTCCACAGTAAGAGAGTGTTTAGGAATGGCTTAAACAATGGAGTCCACTGCCCCAACATAAGCATTGAATGCGGGGTCAGGGGATCAATTAGAGTGATTGAAACAATGGAAAGCAGGAGGAAGCAGGAAGGGAGCAAACCCAAAAATCATGATACAAGAAATGAAGTGAATACACAATGGTCTTGAAAGAAAGCCAAGGAAAGGAGTTTTTTGAGCAGAGCACTGACGGCAAGCAGATCTGGGATCATGAGCAAAGCAACACATTCTTGTTCAATCTTGCTGTTATTTCAAGAAGTGAGACTTTTTTTGTAGTAAAACAAGATTACTTCAAAGAAATACCTAGCTCTTGTAACCAATTTCTCATTCTAATGGAAACAGCCTGCGATATCGTGCATGCAGGATAACTGCTCAGGCCGTGGTGGAGTCAGACACTAAAGCCAGAGAGGGCAAACAATGAAGAAAAACAGGGAAAGAGACAGAGGGAGATTTTAGAAAAAGACATGGCAAAGTGGGCGAAAATTCTAAACTTGCAGGAAGTTAACCTAAGGCACAGAGATATGAAAGAATGTAGTGAAGATGTACTCTTCAACATAACAGTCAGTCAACCAAGAGATGCTAATGTCTGAGGGAAAGAGTAAAGGCAAGAGTAAACCCTAAAGTGTACCCATGTTCAAATTTCTGATAAAAAAGAGCCTGTCCCTCCTACTCCTTTGCCATTTCAGAAAAGCAGCCCTCTCTGACAGGCAGCCAGGCATCATGATGGAGGGCTAAAACACATGAAGCTGCTGCCCATTTGGAACGCACTCTGTCTCCTTTCACATCTGCAGAGCATTTAGCTGCTTGCATCTGGTTGTGTTTGCGCAAATATAATTCCATATTCACTAATAATTCCCGAGGCTAAAGGCCCCTCTCCTGTAACCTTGTTAATATTCTCACAAGGCCTGGTGTGAACGCCTCACAGCATTTGGATTAGAATTCAGTCTGGTGGGTTTATCCCCCCCCCCTCCGTCTCTTACTCTTTCTCTCGCTCGTACTTCTCTGGCCTCCAGTTTCCTGGCCACCCACATGACGAGACACTCTCCCTCCCGCTCTCTCCCCATTCTCAGTTTCAAGGAATTTCCTTTTGTCAAAGGCGAAGTGTGATTGACATATTTTCCCCCTCTTAAGTGCAGTCTTCTTAATACTTGATTTAACTATGTCCTTATGGGGCTCGTATAATCATTACCTAGGTGAGAAAGAGACCCCCTGCTCCCTCACTAGCATCCAATCTTGGCCTTCAAGCGCCAGACAACTGGCTACTTAGTGCTTTTTACATGGTTCTTATTCACTTTTTAAAGACGTTTTTATTAATTTGGTGGTGATGAGGTGTTCCAGATTGACAGCACTGGAAGCTGAAGTAATTTGTTTGTCCACAAAACAGGTACCATCGAAGCAGCAGAACTGCTGGCTCCCTTACTAGTGTTCATGGGGATCCCCTTTCAAAGCACCTCACCAAAGCCAGAAAATTTGCCTTCTCCTCTGGCCTTTGTGGAAAGAAGGGAATTCAATTTTCTAATCAGTACTCAACCGTGATGCTAAGACTGATAAAAAACTGAGCTGGAGCTCACCCTGACCACAGTGTCACAGGAATGAGGGACGTGAGCATTTTGCTGGTCCGCTTCTGGTTTCTGCACTTTTTAGCACGAGAAATGATTTCCTGTTGTTCTCCAGACTATTTTCCATAGTCCTGAAAAGTGATTGTTGTAACCAACATATAAAGAAATGTTTATAATAATGTATGTTGAAAATTTATGCCACATAATTTTAACACCATGTTTTCAGTTTTGTATGAAATTTGCTACGTTTGAAATAACTATGGTGAAATTTCCCATATCAGGGATTTATCTCTGTATCTTGTATCTTCTTTCCCCCTTCTGTGAAAAATGGAGGAAAAAATAAATAACTGAGTTTTCAGAAAAGGTTTTGGGAGACTATTCTCACATATGCTAAAAAAAAGCTGAAAGGGCTACCAGTAACAATTAATAATCCCTACCTAATTTGGATGAAAGTGTTGTCTTTTGATTAGCAGATGGTGTGGAAGGTCCCTTTGATGTCAGGAATGTATTCTTGCCCATTTCCACAAAAGTTTTCCCACATTTAGTCAAGTTGTGAGCCTCAGGAAGTCCCACTTCACACAAAGACATTAGAAGTGCATGTTCTCTGAAGGATTTCTGCCCATTCTCAACCCCAGAGGTGGATGACAATCTTCTCTCCCAGCAGAACAGTGGCATACGTGTTGTGCCCACCCTGTCTCAAGGCAGGGGAGATGAACAGTGCTGCTCCCTCCACTGTGGTTTCAGTATTTGTCTGACAGACCATGGGAGAGGAGAAGGAACCTTTCTGACGAGACTGCAAAAGGTAGGGACCTGGGACTGAAGTACTGTGAATGAAGGCTTTGGGACAAAAAGCTACTGAGCTCAGTATCTTGATGTTCTGAGAAGAGGGTGGGGAGCTTACAGGCAGGACTGCAAGCATGATGAAGGGGAGGCATGGACATCGTATACTTGTCTCCAGAAACAGAACAGGAATTTCCACACATTGGAATTCCATAAATTAAATATAGGAGGGGAAAAACATCCAAAACTACAAACTAGAAAAGTAATGATTCAGGCTTCAGAGCAGTTTTTGGATGATATGCAGTGTAAGACATGAGGCACCTATTGAACAATGAGTATAAAAGAAGACGTTGAATACACAGAATCTTCAACAGAGATCCAATGGAAAATTGTTGTGCAGTTATGTAATCAAACATGGTAAGGAAGTTCACAGATAGAGCTAAAATAAGGTCAGGCTTATTACTGATGATTCTTGACATCTGAGTGTTTGACTTTGCAATACTAATAGTTTTTCAACATATTATTATTCATATAGTACATTGACCTGGTATAGCCTATAGGCCAGGAACTCAGTACTACAAAGTGAGTTAGGTTCTTTATCTCATTAATGGTTTAAATTAAATTAATTACCAACCATTTACCTTAGCTCTGGCTTCAAGCTATAAGGATTCAAAAGAACACATCCTTTGCAAAGCCAGATTCTGTGTATTCTGCAATGGGATGGGGCCAAATGGTAATGATATAAAAAAATCCTTTCATTCTTGTGTCTTCCTTTCTTCACACAAACATGTGCAGCTGTGGCCCATATCTGCTGAAAATAGTCATCACCACAATATGGCAGTGAATATTTTCAACCATTCTTTTAAGAAAGCTTTTATCTTTTCTTGGCCTCACAATGTCTCCAGGCAATCTATCTCCATTGTCAGGGCCTTGTTTTGTGAAGTATTGTTTCCAAGAAGCATAGCCCAACACTTTTTTTTTCTGGTATGTGCCTGGGAAGGAGTTAATTTGTAGATGACTTAGGCAGTGTATCAGATCACAGTCCTCAGCCTTGCTGCTGCCATGTGCCAACTGCTTCCCTTGCCACAAAGACCTGGGACCTGTTTTGCTCTGTCTTTGCATGCATTTGGTTTGCAAACTGGCCAGAAACTCACGTTGGGTACCTGACTACAGATATTGGTAAAATGCTGTGTTTATGAGTTAGGGGAGTGTGCCAGATTCCATTGCTGTGGAATGAATGTGTCAATCCTTCCAGAAAGTGATGTGAGAACTGTTGTTTCCAGCTGCGAGGCAGCTCTGGAGGCAGAGGCAATGGTTTGCCCCTGGTTCAGGTTCTTACAGTTATTTACATAATTCCAATAGTCAAAAATGTTTTTAAAATCAAAGCTACAATTTCAAGGGCCTGGTTTAGAGTAAGGGCATTTTCCATGGGCTGCAGAGCTTGGGAAGCAGTGTCTGAGTGTGGAGCAGAGCTGTGCCCCCAGACCAGCTCACACCACACAGGATTGCTGTTCTGCCTTCTGAGACATTTCTGTTGAACACTATATGCCACACATTGTTGTGCACACCACCTGTGAGATGAATTCTCCACCCTCGTGTCCTGTTGGGCCACTCTGTTGTCTAACATTAGGGGAAGCATGGCTCACCTTCCTACCCACTCAGCCTCAAGGCTGTGGTGTGGTGTTTGGAGGGGTTCTCAGGCTTAGAGGGTTGCATTGTTAACAACAGTGCTCTAGGTGAAAAAAACCTAGTTTGCAGAAAGCAACTTCTGCAAACTGTCAATCAGCTTTGGCTTTCAGAATGACCCAATAACTCAGGACACAAGTGACCTGAAACCTGCTAGAATATTTACATACTCTGGTTTTGCTGAAGAATATCCCCTCTGTCATCTCTTGTCAAAAATTGACAATAATAATATCTCTTCTTTTTAATTCTAAGTAACAAGTAATCCTGCATTTTCCTTGCCAGATTAAAATATCTTTAAATCTTTTTCTTTTCTGACTGTTTGAATTGCTGATGGAGTGTCTTGAGGTGTTTTCCAGGTATATGTGCAATAGTATATGTTACAGCTATATGTAAAGTAGTGCTCTTACAGTGTCAAAGAAAGGGTACGGAAATTCTGAAACTGGAAATTGGGAATGGGATGAGGCTAGTGGCAAGTACCATCATGGTCCTGGAGAATAGGCCTGGAGGGACCTATCAGCACCAGGGTTCAGTTTGGAGTACAGGGAACATAATGCAGAAAGCATTTGAATCACTCTGTTGTTATCAGGTAACTATGAAGTCCACAGGTGAAGTACACTCACTTTCTTTAATGGCCAGGCCAAATATGAAATGGCAGGCTGCTGCTTCTGCTTTGCAAATTGAGAAACAAAGACATTTCTGTCCTGTCATTCCTCCTCAAACAAAGAGAAAACATCCCAGAGAGATGCTTGGCCTTCTGTTTTTGAATCAGTAGTTTTACAACTACTCTGTGAACATTGACTAATAGCAGGTACCATTGAGATGTGGAATAAGAGAGCAAGAGAATCCCAAACTCAGGATATCCCCTAGGAAGAGGAAAAACTGGGATATGGCAACTTCTCTGTTTCTGTTGAGACATGAGTGATCAGGAGCTCCCTTCTGCATCCGATTTTGAGCTGCCTGCAGACATGTAAGGTGCTGCTGTGGGCTGAGGTGTGAGACAGGGTGCCTCCTTTAGGCTTTCCAGAGGCAGCCCCTGTTCCCATGGATGTTTTGGACAGTGAATGGCATTGTTCTGGGGGGCTGCAGCTTGCATGGAGAGGATTTACACAACATGTCAAATCCCTTCTGTCTTGACCCCTCCTGACTCCTGGACATCTGTAAGGGAACACCCCTGAGAGGGTATCTGTAAAGAACTGTTTATTTTGCAGTGAAGGGTAATCTCATAATAACCAGGGAGTTCCTCCAAGTTCCTGGGAGTACCAAGTGAACCTTGCCCAGTGTTGCAGGCTGAAATGCTGCAAATACTAGTACAATGGAGGCTCTGAAGAAAACAGAGGAGCTCAGCACCCAGAGTCCATGTTTATTTTCTCCAGAGATGAAGGGAGGACTGCAGGTCAGGCAGACTTGTGCATTTTGACTGGTATTTATTGACTCAGAAGTCCTTGCTGACAGACAGACAGACAGTCAGGCAGGGAAGGGTTCCATTACAGTGACGTCGTTTCTTTCCCTCTTCTCACCCGAGGCTGTCACTGCTGGCACTCTTTACACATTGCTGTGGCTTCTCCAGCTGGGGCTGGGACTAATGGCAGCTGCCTTTCACCTCGCTGCTGCTGCTGGAAGCCTGGCTGCCCCCAGGGGACATGACTGCCGGGCTCCCAGTGACCCCCCAGCAGCACATCTCTCAGAGCTGTGGCAACAGCACAGAGATTGGTGTCCAGCCTTCCCTCTGAGACCTAGGTGAAGGCTGGAGGTCTGGGTCAGATGCTGAAGGTGACCCCTTGGTGGCTACAGGGCACCAGTGTACAGGGCCTGTCTGAAAAAGAAGTACATCTCTGAGCTGTGTTCAGCCCTATTGCCATCTTCCATTCCCTGATGCCATCACTGCTAATTAGGTCTCTGATTGCCCATCTCTAAAGCTGTGCTTTAGGAGAGATTTGAGTCCTTTCTGTAAGTAAGAGTAAGGCAGATCTACTGACAGCTATATACAGGGATGCTGCCACACTGAGTGGCCTCTGTTCGTGCCAAGGGTCATGGCTTTGATACTTTTGATTCCTGGTATGGGTCCTCTAGTGTGTCCCTTTGGATTTAAGACCTGCTGAAGACTCCTACCTATTGCGAGCAGTACAGTTACCTATGCTTTTAGCTATCAAGAGTAACTTTTTTTGATGAGTTCTCACTGGAAGTGTAAAGTACTTTATTCTTCATCCTTTGTCAGAATTGAGAGGCAAAATGTTCATGTTTAAATAGCATTAATTGTTTCTCTTTCCCCCACACTCTCCACAGGTTTTTTTAAGAATAGTTATCTCATTTTGAGTCCATTAAACCAGAGTGCAGCAGGCTGGGACAGAAATGGTTTGGGTTGGAAGGGACCTTTAAGATTATGTAATTTCAAATCTCCTGCCATGGACAGGGACACTTTTCACTAGACCAGGTTGCTCAAAACCCCATCCAGCCTTGGACACTTTCAGGGATGGGATATCCACAGCTTCTCTGGGCAACCTGTTCCAGTGTTTCATCAGCCTCACAGTACAGAATTCTTTTGCAGTATCTAATCTAAACCAACTCTCTTGCAGTTTGAAGGTGTTTCCCCTTGTCCTGTCACTCCATGCGTTTCTAAAAAGTCCTTTTCCAGCTCTCTTGTAGCCCCTTCAAGTACTGGAAGGTGCTATGAGATCTCCCTGGAGCCTTCTCTTCTCCAGGCTGAACACCAACTCCATCAGGAGTGTTTGCAACAAAGCAGTGCCAAATAGATCTGGTCAGAAGTTTTTTATTTGCTTCACAAACATCATATCAGCAGCATGGACAAATGAAACACCCTGCTCTCTTGGTTAGTGAAACTTACATTAGGGATGCCACAAAATGACAATGGGGGTGCCCTTTCAGATTCAATCTCTATGAATATGCTGTGTCTGCAAATACAGATGCATATTAATGAGAACCCAAGCATCAGATAATTGAGTCCACTTTTTGGTTGCCAATGCAAAATTATGTGTAATAGTATAAGTTTTGTTTTAGCAAAAGTTTTTAGTAGTGAGATATCTTCCGTGTTTGGATTCTCGTTGTTTTTCCTGTAATTTGATTCATACAGGGAGGCATGGTTGCAACACTTTCTGTTCTGTGACAGACTGCTTCTTACATCACCTAACATATATGGAATTCTTTTCAGGCTCTGCCTCATTAAAACCCGATGCTTAGATCTCCTGCCTCTCTAATGTACAGGGGCAGATCTAGGCATATTTTCACTTTGAAAAGATTTCCTCTCCTTTTCATTAATGACATCTGTACAGCTGTCTAAAGACTGCGGAAATTTCCCCCTACACTGCTGTGTTTACTGTCTTCCTAATCTGTTTTGGAGAGCCACATGCTTTTGTTCCCCCAGTAAAGCTCCTTTAAGTAAAACCTGTTTTCCCTAGTGTGGCCTTCCCTTATGTGGCCCTCCCAGTAAACAGGAATAAAGAGGGTGAGGGGTTCAATATGTGTGTGGTGGATGCCAATGATAGGATGGTACTGCAAGGAAAAGGCTTTCCTGGCTATGAATTAGCTGCTGAGAATGTCTCATGTCCAGGGGCTGAAAAAGTGCATCTCTCTGTGAGGGTGCTTATGGAGCACCTTCAGGGTGCTTATAGGTGCACACCAACCTACAGAGCTAAGTATAGCAAGACCAACAGCCCCTAAGGATTTTATCATCCAGTCTTGCTGAGCTTTATGTCTGGCAGAGCAAAATATGTTTGAAGTACTTGGCAGGGTTGTCAGCAACCTGATGGCCTCCCGTGCCTGAAGGGGGAGTAGCTTGACCATAGAGTTCCGCCTGTGGGCAGGCTTACAGAGCTGGGATGTCCCAAACTAATTCCTGTTTGAATAAGAGCACATACATAGGAACAAAGCTTGATTTAAAAGCAAACTAGATGATTACCAGTCTATTACAGGACTATCTCACTGTAACTTTTTTTTTTATTTATTTTCTCTATCTTTAATCCACAGCTTTTCTCAACTTTCCTCATGAGGTCTTTATGACAGTAGCTTTCAATTTGTGACCACGGAATTCTGGAAGTTGGGGGACTGCTTCTAAAGTGTGTGAGAAATAAAAGCAGTGTACATGTGCTATGCTGTAATTTATGTGTGTGAAATATCTGCAGGAGATGTCTCTGTGCCCATTGGGATGGTCAGGAAAGTAAGATGAAAGGTTTTTCTCCTGGGCAGAAGCAGGGTGTTTGAAGCCCAAGTTTATGGCAGTTTTGTAATCTTTAGATTCCTTTAGTTCTGCTTTGTTTCAAGAGAGGCATTGAACTTTGCACTTTGTACTTGGTCCTTTGCTGGTACTTTGTAGTCTGGTGGCACCTCCCAGGATTGTCCTGTTCATGCAGAAAGGAAGGATACACAGTGGAGGGGGTGTTCACATGTGCTTGGAATAGCTTCCATGCTACAGAGGTATACTGTGTCTGGCTCAAAATTCTGTATGAGGAAATCTTGGACATGACATCCATGCACAGGGAAGATGCTGACATCAAAGTGTGAAGGCAATCTCTTTAATAAATGCAAGCACAAATGCAAACCTGTCTTGGACTTGGAGGTGAAAATTTTTTGATCCTGTGCAAATGACTGTAAGTCACTTATGTCTGATCTCTAATTCAGATCCAGTTTAGTCCCTTTCAAGGACACTCCCTTGTGTTCTCCATTTCTTCTGTCCTTGCTTGAAGTACTACCATGGTCTGGCCACCGTGTTAACTTTTGATCCCGGTTTTGCTCAGGACCTCGGAGCCCCTTTTCTTCAGAGCCTGTGGCTGCATCTGTTTGTGTCAGGTGTATTCTAGGAACAGATTTTTTTGCTGTTTATATTTTCCCTCCAAAGCAAGTGACAGTCAGGCACGATGGATGCAGCAAAATCTTGCATCCATTGTTACTTGTACTTAGCCCTTAGCTTTTCCTTGCAAACCTCAGTCAACTCCAGTTAGCTTAGTTTTCTTTGTCACTGCAGAAGGGGAAACAGATTTTGCTGTTTTGCCTTCTACCAGTGAACTCACAGCAAAGAATGGTACTTACAGTATAGAAAATCTACCCACATAGTGCAGATCTGCAGTCCTACTGTCATTGATCCATGGCTTAGGCCCAGGAAAAATTAATTTTGGCAGTGTGGCTAGAGGCAGATTAAAGCATTTTTTTAAAATAGCAGATCTCTGAGATCTTTGACAGATCTCTTTTTTATTGTGTTTCCTTCCCAAGATATCTTGTGTTTTCCTGCAGACAAACAGAATTATATGAGGTATTATGTATACCTAATTTATATGTAATTTCTATACAATGCAGTGCACATAACTGATTCTCCACAGAAGTCTATACTCATAATTCTGTAGGCTTATAAGTTTAGATACCTTATCCTTAGATGCTGGATGTCCACAGGTACTGGATGTTTTGTATGCACAAAATGAAACTAAAGTTTCATTAGCTGGAAGCTAATGAAATTTTGTTGAACATTAGGACATTTTGACATATATGAGGATAGAGGAAAAAATGCTTAATTAAGTATTATATTGTCTAAAATAAGCAATGGTTCACTTATCTAATTCTGGGTAGAAATGGAATTTTTGTCATTGGCTCTTGAGCATACATATTTAAATTGGAAGACCTTAGCTTTTGGGTTCTGTTTTTTGCAGCATGGAGCAATTGTATTATGAACTGGGAATTATGAAATATGAAGTGGGAAATGGTGCTTTTCTTTAAAGGCTTGACTGCTTCCATTTTTGTCAAGTTTTTGTTCTACGTTTATCCTATGTCCCTCTACTTTATTTTCATGTCTCTCAATTGCACCTGGAATGCCTTTTACTAACATGTACTGTTAATACTGCAAACTTAATTTTTGGAAGCACAGCACAAAACCAAAAGCAGTTGCCTTTGGCCTCAGCTGGAATCCAGCACCTCTGAAAATCAGACACTCCTGTTTTTCAGTTGGAAGAACAGATTCTCATCTCTAAAATGCTTTGAATTTACAATTTAAAGAACTTTGAATCTATGTAGGTTTTAAAACACTGTGTACATGCTATGTTTGTACAGGAATCTGGCAGCCATTTCTAGGGAGCATTAAGCAACAAGATCTTGTAGTGAACAGCAGAAATATTTTTTATTTAGAGATTACATAACTCTGACAAAATGGAAACCAGCCCCCGTGCTTCACTGTAGACCAGAACTTTCTCTTCCCAGATGGAGGGTGACCTTTAATTGTGTCAGTTCCACCCCACATCCTCAGAAAACAAGGACAGCTGCTTCACACATGAAGGGAAGCAGAGACTGAAGCAACCATGTTGATCAAGGATAGATCAAGATTGAGGTAACCTTACAATAGGTACACAAATCTGACTCCATCCATCAGTCAGGTCTCCAAGAGCGTCCAGGTAAAAATAATTGGTCTTAAATCTCTCAGAATGAATTAGCTGCCTGCTACCTGTGTCCCTTTAGCCACCAGTGCTCTGGCAGTACTGATGCAGCCAGCAAAGCTGCCTGTCACCGCTAATCCGTGTGGGATGGATCAGGCAGTGTTTGATGCTGGCAGTACAAAGAGCGACACTGAGCTGGAGTGGGAGGACTGGGCTGATGCGGTGCTGATGGTGCCCTCGGGCTCAGTCTGCTGGAGGAGGAGTTCCCATGTGGACTTGGTGTAACTGGGACTCATAGCAAAGAGAGTCACACTAGAAACACACCGAGTGTTCTGTCCTGAGTTAATAGGTACTCTTATACCCCTTATAAATAATTGTCCTAAAACATCCACCACCAGCTATGGCCCCCTATCTTTCACTCCTTTTGTTCTAGACAGTCTCCTAAACATTCAGGGTTTTGGTTTTCTTTCCCTGTTCCTTTAATGTTCTCATGGTGAGGAGGGGGTGGGTAGGCAGGAGGTGCTGCGACCCCTTCTGTGGAGCAGCTGTGATTGTTTCCCGAGAATGTGCAAGAGTTGGGAAAGATTGTGAGGTATGAGTTTTTACTGTACGCTGAAAGGCTTTCTCCATCACCCTGAAGAAGGACCTGAGGAGTGGTGAAAAGGTATAGAGTTGTCAGCCCTGAAACAAAAGCATTTGCACAGTTGGGAAGTAACTGGACAGTGTCTGTGTACTCTGATGAGCTCAGACAATTCCATTAGCCACAACTTGCCATAAATCAGCAAGTTCCCCTCTCTGAAACAGGTATTCAGTGTGTGCTCTGCTATTCCTTAAAGTTCAGAGCTCTTGGTCAGAGAAATGACCAGCACCGTGGTGGCATGGACTCACAGCAGTAAAGACTTTATCATTTCTTTTGACAAAGTTGCCACTGAAGGCAGTCACTTGCTAAAACACAATTTTAATACAGGAATTCAGTCTGACTCTGTTTATGTTAACTTTCTGTGAACAGTCAAGCAATTTACTTTTATTGACAAGAAAATCTGTAAAAAGTCAATGTCAAAGATACATATGTGTGCGTTTAAGTAAACTAGTTTAAAGTTCTCATGCATAAGCATTCAGTTTTGAAGTGCTTACACATTCCCTGAGCCAAAGGAATGGAAACAATACAATGTGATTTATCTGACCAATCAAACCCAACCCAGACAGCTGCAGCACAGGCTCTCCTGCTGGCTGCTATTTTCATGCCGACAGAAGAAGAGGGTAGATGCCTCACATGATTGTGTTTTTGTTGTGATCTTGGCACTCTGCTCTTCTTGCTGATGACTCAGAAACTAGAAAAAGGACAACCTGCCTCGAAGGGTCAAATGGGAAAAGCCCAGGAAACCTGGTGCTCACCAAGCATGCCTGCTCACGGTCTTCACTACATTTGACCTTTCATTTCTACGTTTGAATATGAATATGTTGATAAGGAGCAGTTTTCAAGCTGTGCTGGATATGAAATCTCACCCCATCATAACTGATCCAAAATCATTAAAGGAACTGTGGACAAATTCTCTGCACCACATAGCCTATTTGGACAAAATATGCTGACATTTTGTGTCACAGTGCATGAGATCTTCACTAAAGTAACAACTTCAAGCTATGCCTTGTATCACTCTTGTGTGTATATCCCTGTGAACAACTCAGAAATAAAATACAAAGGCCTTGTTAAGAAGAAAAGAAAACCCCACTAGCACCAAGAACCAATATCTAGATTGCTCGGGGACATGCCAAAACACTGGCAAAGCTGCTGCCAGACCTGAAGATGTCTAAATTCCTTGCAGGGCCAGTACATGGCCAGCAAAACTCCTTGTGATCTTGAAGGTGCTGGTGAGCAGTTAAGTCTTTACTGCATTTGGTAGCACAGCACGTAACCTGCAAGATCTCAAGAAGAAAACCGGAAAGATGTGAGCAGGATTTCCCTGCACAGCCCTCAGGTGTCTGTGACACCACAGAAATCCGTGCCTGGGATTCAGGCACGTTGTGTACATGCTTGTGATGTGCTGGTGATCCCACCCAGAAGCATGGATTAGTTCATAGCTCCCTGTCCATGTCAGCTCTTGGCATCTCTCTTACTTGTCTTTCCTCCACCTTAATCCATTACATTGAGTCATTTGCAAAGAACTTGAGAGAAAAGGTAATGTGAGGACAGGTCTGTATTTTCAAGGGGCACATTTTGACTGGGGCGTGCACTTGGAACAAAATGACTCTTAGAATGCAGTGCTTCTGAAATCAAATACTTAATTAGCTGTAGTAACATGACCTGCTTGCTGTCTAAAGTCAGTTGTCAAACAGAAATCTCCTTATAAAAACATTACTTTGAAATGAGAAAAATTGAGTGTTTTTCCCTTTTCAAACTGGAAGTCAAAGACAGATGGATATATAATGTGCGACTGCTACCATTTTTGGTTTGTTGCTGATCCCTCCCATGCTTTCAGGTGAAACCCCTGTGGTTTCCAAGGTGTCTATGGCTGTGAAAGGACCATTTCCCGAGGTGTGGGGAGGCTCCTGGTGGGAGCTTTTGGTGGCCTCCACAAAGGCAGGAGCAGCAGACATCTGCTGCACACGTTTTACGTAGCTCTTGTTTGCAGCGGCCGCGAGGGCAGCGCGGTGCATCTCACATGTTTTCTCAATCTGTATCCCAACCAGGCAGGATTGACAGCTGGAGAAAACCATATATTCTGGGTGCTAAATAGGTTATCTGCCATCCATAAGAAAGAAAAGCAGTGAGCTTTGCAGCCATGCCTCCCAGCCCTGCCCTTGGTTGTGACTTTGCCACTGGCAAGGCTGAGTGCCTGACCCCTGCTAACGTGCGGTGCCTTTAATAAGGAGAAGGAGGGAAGTAATTTTATACTCAGCATGCGAGTGATTCATGTTCTCAAAGGGGATAAAAATGTTATTAGAAAATTCTCCTGCCAAATGTGTGGCAAATGAAACCAATTTATTAATGCTGTGAAGCCAATGTGTGAAATTGGGATAAAAGGTGAGGTGCGGTCTCAGCCCTGTGCTTACTGTGGCAGAATGTGTGCAAGACAAAGGGCTCTTGTCCTCAGAAAGGGGATGCTGCTGTTGTGACCACACACACTAGCAACAAACAAACACAGCAAGTTTTCTTCAGCACAGATGCACTTCAGAGTGTTGGGATGAGACATGCCAAGATAAAAGGAGCAGACCTTGATCATGGGTGATCAAGCTGCTGCTTGAAACCTGTGAAACATTTTCAGGACACCTTTGAAAATGCTTTTGTTTATTTTTGTAGTTCAGGGCTTCCCATTCATTTAGGGTTATTATTTATTTTATTATGTGTTAAGCAGTCTCAATATTCTCTGTGACTCCAAAGACAAGAAACAAAATCGGTCCCAGGCCCCAGAATATTCCTGACCTGAAATGAAGTCCACACAAGCAAGGCATGGATTTGGAGCCAGGAGACCCCAGACATGGCCCATGCTTTCATAGTAATGTCCTTTACGTGGGACAACAATAAAGGTGACCGTATGTTTATGAAGTACCTATACAGCAGGTGCTATACTATTGACAAAAGCAAAGTGAAAGAGGTTTATTAAGTGACCCTTAAGAGGTCAAGAGTCCTCTGCCTTGGTGCCCTTAAGATGAAAAGGTCTGTGACTCTTCCTGCATCTCCATAGTTTTTGCTCTCTGCCAACACCATGCTTGATGTAACTGAGCAAGACTGAAACAGTACAGATGGAGCTAGAATCAGGAGGAGCAAGTCTTAGCTCCACTTCTTTTTACCTCATATGCAAACAGTGTCATTTGGCTGTTTTCAGTGCCTAGAAAACATCAGCATCTGGACAAAGAACAGTCAGCCAGAGCCCGTCAGGACAAAGGAAACCTATGGAGGAATTTCTGCCTTGGAAAGCTTATCTTCTCCAGAGCAGTATCTGACTTCAAATTATCATGTAAGTAGTCATACACAGTTCTTCTGGATTCCTTTCTCTTCCTGAGCAGCCTCAAAGGCATAGATTCTAGTAACTCCATTTTTTTCCACTGCAGGTATCTAAAAATCTGGATCTTGCTTAATCAAATTCTGATTTCACTTGAGCAATCGTCATCTCCAAGGTGGTTTGTTGCATGATTTCACAGTCAGAAAGAAGGCTGAGGATTTTTCTGATCAGTTTCTGGAGAGCTTTTACCCAGGCACCAGTTCATTTAGCCCGTCCAAGACCGATCTTTCTGCTCATATTTCATTCAAGAAAGCGCTTGCCGTATTATCCCCGCACTCTGGCAGTGGGGCAGAAGAGCCAAGCTTTGAACAAAGAAGTGAAATGGATTCTGGATGTTCATGGACAAGAAATGCAAAATCTTCCTGTTGTTCTTTTATGCTAAAGAGGAACATTTCAGAATTTTCTGTAAGACTGTAAGGCATAAATTTAGTGCTCTAGTCAAGCACATGTCAAGTGTGAATGGCTGCTTATCTTTTTGTCATTTACTTTATGGATTTGACCAAGAAATAAAGTGGTGCAGATTTAATTATTCTCAAAACAATAAGGTTTGGTTTATTTCCCCCTTCACTCCCACCACTCTAGCTTCTATTAATGAATATTGTACTGGTAAATTTATTCAGATATAGGATTTCTTCAAGCTTCTCTCAGCTTCCATTGTATACTTTTCTGCCTGCCATCAAACCAGCAAACTCATTCCACAAGATCTTAACATCATTTTTATTTTGTCTAAAAATGGATAAATCAATTAGTTTCTGGCATAATATTAACATTTTATTAGCATAAGTCACAAGGCTGAGTGATCCAAATTAATTGCTGGGATTAGTATAAAGTACCCACAGTCATCTGTCAGGTAAGTGTATCCATCTGTCTGTGCTTATGGCTGGATATTAAAGGTGAAGTTTGCAGACTCAGTAGCTCATTCCCCCACCTACATGTCATCAGCTAACAGCACTCAGCTTTCTTTCCACTACACAAGAGTCCTTCCAAGAATGAGGTAACCACATCTGATGCTTAGGACACAGCATTCTCAAGTGGAGTCCAAGACATAAAAAGCCATAAACAAATAAAACCTACCACTGATTGGCAGGAAAAAAAAATAAAAATCAAGCTCCATATATGCTTCAGAGTTCCTAGCTTCATGAGAGGGTCCAGTATCACACTCCTAATCCAAGCCCCACAGCGTTTCCACCTTCACAAGCTGTATATTGCTGTTGCAAGTTCCTAGTTGCTGCGTCTCTTAACTCTGTGAGTGAGCTTCTACATACTCCAGTTTTAAGAACATCTTTGAGACTCGAAGCTTAATTCCAGCATTTGTCTGCCCTCTTCATGGAAGTGACCTCAGAAATACCTGGCTGTGGGCTCGCTCAGTTGTTAAAGCCAAGGAAAATTTTACGCATTTATTACACTTTGAAATAAATTCAAGTATGCACTTGCCCGGAGTATGGATGTACTTAGTATGTTCTGTCTGATGAGCTGATTCCATGTGTTCTTTGGGCTCTTCAACAACACTGAAAACACAGGACATTTGGTTTAGGAACTTTCCTTGAAGAACCTCCAGCGCAGGTAGAACCTGTAGAAAACTTAGGCAAAGGATACCAGTGCCTGGATTAAGGCAAGAGGAACACCTGAAGCTGCATCTCAGAAGGTGAAGCCTGAGATGAATAGGCTGTTCAAACCATTCTCCAACAATATGCTGATTGTATTCCTGCCTTTTTTTTTTTCCNCATGAAAATATTACTGCAATCCCTTCAGCTGTCAAGAAAGCCAGGAAATTGTCCCTCCCTGAAGAAGTCTTCTCTGTGGGATCCCTGGAGACCAGTGTGCTGCATTTCAGGAGATCTAAGAGTTTACAGTCTGGCACTAATTCTGGAAATGCATTCCCTACATAAAGACTATTATTTGTGCAGTTCTAGTTTGCAGATCTGTTATCTGAATTGGCTAATCCCTTGCGAAAATCTATAATGGGTCAGTGATTACAGGAGAATAGTCTGATATCACTAAGCAAAAGAGAAGACAAATAACTCCATTAATTATGGAACTAAGGGAACATGGATGGCAACTTGTGGTATTCATGTGACATCCACCAAAATTTTGATGCCTAATAATGGCAACAAAGAACTGAACCTCTTTCTCTAGTTGCCTTCAAGAGCAGCTTTCTGAGTGGATTCTCTGGCATCAGTGAAGAGCTGTTCTTGCTTTGCCATCTCCCCATCAGCAGGAAAGCACTTGTAAAGGTTTTCCTCTACAGGTAGTGACTGTCATGTTGACTATCTGGAGTCAATATCTGTGAAATATTGTCACTTGTGTGAGATATAATTGAAACTGGCTAACCTGCTCAAGCAACATTGTGAGAAGCAAGAGAATAGAAAGAAAATTCTAAGCAAATGAACATCCCAGTCTTCCATTTTCCCCTTTGACAGCCCACGTGTCTTTATAAGCCTTGCTTCCTCAAGAAGCATTTTAATTTACTCTCTGAGCAGCAAAAGCAACAGACTTTTCTGCCACAGTTTGATAATTTTGTGTCCTGAACAGAGACTTAGCAGTCAAAATGAGGGAAAGGACAATTAACCAGTTTCTGACATCCATGCTGTTATGGCTGTCCTGTGGAGCTCTGTTGAAGTCACTGGGATTACTCTGTATTTCCACTCATGTGAGCAAATTAAAGCAGTGCCTCATTTGTGCTGAAACTAACTTTTTTAGGGAAGCATAGGATTTTCCATTTTGTATTACAGTGCTTAATTAGTAGTTGTTTGTTATTGTAGCATTATTGTCATGTGGCCTAAGTGTTAGTGGGCAGAGTCATTTGTCAATGTAATTTTGTATTTCCTGAAATCCCAGATCCTTGGATTCTAAGACACAGTGTTCCAGCCAGTAGCAGCATAGATGTGACTGAGCTGTAAGAAGCTCTTGGTATTGCCTTGCCACATAAACTGTGATTTATAGCTGTGCATCTCATTGTGTTTGTTGTTTGCAGCTATATGGCAGCAGTGCTCTTCACAGTATGCCAAAACTGTATTTACTCTTGGATGTCAACATTTCCACTGCAGGACTGTGTGATTTTGGCTGGGCCTAGTTAGCATTCATATGCACATGAGTATATTCACGTACATACCCTCTTGTACCTGCCCCACTGTTCTGTGAATCCCTTTGATGCTGGTCTTAGAATCGTAGAATAGTTTGGGTTGGAAGGCACCTCTGAAGGTCATCTAGTTCCAACCTCCCCACAAAAAACAGGGACACCTCCCAGTAGATCAGGTTGCTCAGAGTCCTGTCCGACTTGATCTTGAATGTTTCCAGGGATGGGGCACCCACCACCACTCTGGGCAACCATTTCCAGTGTTTCACCACCTTCATTCTAAATATTTTCTTTATTATAGCTCATCTAAATTGAATCTCTTTCAGCTTAAAACCATTACTCTTTGTCCTAATCCACAGGCCCTACTAAAAAATTCAGCCCCATCTTTCTTATACACTCCCCTTTAGGTTCTGGAAGGTGCTATAAGGTCACTTACAGCCTTCTCCTCTTGAGGCTGAAGAACCCCAACTCTCTCTGCCTTTCTCTATAG
>VZUA01090026.1:70359-81204 GCA_013401035.1 Horornis vulcanius
GTCACTTACAGCCTTCTCCTCTTGAGGCTGAAGAACCCCAACTCTCTCTGCCTTTCTCTATAGCAGAGGTGTTCCGACTTTTTTACTATCTTTGTGGCCCTCCTTTGGACCTGCTACAAGGTCTGATGTATGTAATAATTAAGTGCTACAGTGTTTATCACCACAAAGAATGTCCTGACAAAGAGCTACGCTGGCATTTCCCATGGCTTAGACTGCAAGACACTGACTGAGAGATGAAGGTTGAAGCGGAACATGTAGTCAGTGTATGCTTTTACAATGGAGGGTCCTTCAACAGTCTGTGTAGTCACAGTTGGATTAATTTACCTAAAAATTAGAAAACACATTCTTGAAGTGTTCTCTTCTTAGTAGCTAAGGGTTGTCAGGGGATAGTGAGGGCATGCTGGTTTTGGCTGGGGTAGAGTTAATTTCCTTCGCAGCGATTGGTATGGGGCTGTGTTTTGGTTTTGTGCTGAACAAAGGGTTGATAATATAGAAATGTTTTTTGTTATTGCTGAGCAGGGCTTGCAAAGTGTCAAGGCGCCTTCTGCTTCCCAGCCTGCCATGCTGGCAAGGAAGTTGGGTGTACATGGCAAATTGAGAAAACAACCTGGACAGGTGACCCCAACTGACCAAAGGGATATTCCAGACCATATGACATCATGCTCAGTAAGTAAAGTAGGGGGAGGAAGGAGAAAAGTGGGGAATGTTTGGAGTGATGACATTTGTCTTCCCAAGTCACCATTACATCTGATGGGCCCTCCTGGAGATGGCTGAGCACCTGCCTGCCCATGGGGANTTGATAATATAGAAATGTTTTTTGTTATTGCTGAGCAGGGCTTGCAAAGTGTCAAGGCGCCTTCTGCTTCCCAGCCTGCCATGCTGGCAAGGAAGTTGGGTGTACATGGCAAATTGAGAAAACAACCTGGACAGGTGACCCCAACTGACCAAAGGGATATTCCAGACCATATGACATCATGCTCAGTAAGTAAAGTAGGGGGAGGAAGGAGAAAAGTGGGGAATGTTTGGAGTGATGACATTTGTCTTCCCAAGTCACCATTACATCTGATGGGCCCTCCTGGAGATGGCTGAGCACCTGCCTGCCCATGGGGAACAGTGAATCAGTTCTGTGTTTTGTTCTGTTTGTGTGTCCAGCTTTTGCTTTCTCTGTTTAACTGTGTTTATCTCAACCCATGGGTTTTGTCACTTTTACCCTTCTGATTCTCTTCCCGGTCCTGCTGGTGGGGGAGTGAGCAAGTGGCTGTGTGGGGCTTGGCTCCTGGTTGGAGTTAAACAATCACAGGGGGCCAGCTGCTCCCTAAGGGCTGGGAACCTGGAAGCCAACAACAGTAACATCCCTGGCAGGGCAGCAGGTTTACCAGGCTAGGTTTACTTCCACCATGCCTAAATGATGTAAGCAGAGTAGACCAGGGTCAGCTGCAACCAAGAGTCCAGATCATCAGGCAGTCTTGTGATGATGAAGCAAGTGCAAGGTCAAGACAGGGAGTCAATCCATGGGACAGAGTCCAGTGATTGTGGGGAAGGTCTGTAGTGACAAGACAGGTCCATGAACAACACCCAAAACATGGGGTTCAAGATCAGGAACAGGCAAGGCTGTGGCTTCTCTGTAGACCAGTAGTCCTACAACAAAGGTCAAGCAAGGGCTGTAGTTAGCTCAGGGCTGAACTCATAGGAACATCCTGGGCCCATGGTCAGGGTGCATGGGAGAGTTCCAGGTGTAAGGCTGGTCAGAGAAACTAAAGCTGTTTAGTGCAGTCAGGGCACTGACAGATTTAAAGTGAAAATACTGTAGAAATAGTTACAGATATGGCCCATTATTTAAATTAAATTTTCCTCAATACAAAATGCTCTATAAGTATTCTTTCCATGTGCCTGTATTCTGCTTGAACCATCCCATATGAAAAAACATTTTCCATCTAAATTGGTTATGATCTAGAGCTACTGTGAGCTCTAGAGCTTGCAGGAGCTCACAGAGGAGCTTTAACTGCAAGATTCAATGCATTTCCAGGAAACATGGCTGGTGTGTACTCATCGAGCTTTTTCTTAGTCTATTAGTCTCATTTTGTGTGAAAGGGAGTCAAGGGCATGATCTCTTGATGGAAAACAGATGCTATGCTTTCACTTCGGGGCAGTATTATATTATATTAACAGAAATACTCAGCTGAGAACTGGTCTCCAAAAGAGACTTGTTCTGCAAAGGAGAGAATTGTACCTTCAACTTCTCCAAAAGACTTGCATGCCAAGTGATTTAGCTGCATTGTGGGAAATTGCCTAAAGTCCCCCAGTACTTGATCCACACTTGCAGTCCTTATCTCATGTATTCCTTGTAAGAACTTAGTCCAAATATCTGTTGAGTCTTTTCTGGAAATCGAGCAGTTCCTGTGGCAAATGCCACTTTTTATGGTTATTAATTGGAGAAGGGACTTAAATCTTGTTTTCACCTGCACTGGGCAAGTGCCATATCTGCTAAATGTGCAGAACCAGCCACACTGGAGTCAGTAGGAGTAATATTGACTTGCATTTTGGCCCACCAAATATCTGATGGTTTGTCTGAAGTGAAATCCTGTCAGTAGGAGAAATAAGAATGAAGAAAGCTCATCTCAAGTTACTGGTCATTACATAGGTAAAACTGAAATCCACAGTTCTGGTCAGGAAAATGTGCCTTCAGCAAAGAGTCCTACTATAAAATCGATAAAATTGCAGCTCGTAGTGATTGCCATCTCTCCTAGCACTGGACTGGTGTTGGAATCAATACTCCACAGCTGAGTGGAAGGAAAGAATGCAAGATAATAAGAATAACATGTTTCTGTCTTGATAGGATGCTGAGCACTGTAAATCAGTGTGGACTTCAGCCAGAAAGAGTCTTCAGCTCCTGCTGAGAGTGTCAGCAGCAGAGAGTTCCCCAAGTTTATATCCCTTTGCACAAAATTTGTGCAAATTCGAGCTCCTCCTCTCTGGTCCAATAAATTCTGAAATAGATCTTCATTCTCCATTCCTGGAACTTGTGATTTCAGTCTCTAGGGATTTGGCTTTTCTATGTATTTTCCCCTTAAAATATCTCTGGTTGAGCGAAATGAAGTTGTTTTTTCTACAGTGTATTGGCAGAAGTAATAGAACAACAGTCATAGAATTCCAATATATTTTCATCCAGTGGCTGAAGGCCTGTTCAGATATGCTGAGAATGGACAGTCAAACCCAACGCTGGCCATAACCAGCTTATTTAGCTAGTAGCACATTGTGTTCAGATGAATTGCATCACCTTACCCTAAGGTTAGATAGGGTGTTTGGAGGGCAGTCTCTTTATGCTTTTGCTCTTGTTTTGACAGAGCATGCCTTTTGTGGTGAGCTCTTTGAGTGAAATTCCATGGTCCCCAGCTGGAATGTAAATACAAGTGGAAATCCTTAGGTGGTGAAAAGTGTTGTTTCTCTAGTTGGCCAAGAGTCAGGTGAATAAATACAATTTCCAAGGCAAACATAGCCCATAGTAAAGGAACAGCATGGCTGAGTGATAGGCGGTCAATTTGTTTTTCTCTGCGTGTAGCTGAGCTCTCAAGTGGGATTCTGTATCTAGAAATAACTCACACTGGGATCCCTCCTAGACTCCTCATAGTTAGGTTTTTCCTTTTAGATTCATGTCCTCTTTCCCTCCCTCTCAGGATGGCGCATCCTGAAGAATTATTGTTGAGCTGTCACACAGAGGGTATTCCTTAGATAGCAGGAAATGCAACTCAGATAGATGGTTGAAAAGGAACTGGTTGCTTCTGGTACATCCCACAGTTAGTGCTGTGCTGTAGGGGTGAGTTGTCTTACTGTGAAATTCTGTGTGAGGCTGACACAGAGTGCCCCACCCTGCTGGAAGAAAGTAAATTTTTTCTCCTGCCTTTTTGAAGTGGATGGAATGATACACACTAGCAGGAAAAAGGAAGTAGGTATTGCTGCTGATGAAGCCTATCAGCTGGGAGGCAGTAATTCTGAAAGTCCAGCTTGTGGCAAATGACTGAATGTGACCTTTTGGTGCAGGGCTATGGCTGAGTGAGCCCAGTGAGTGATGGCTGGGTAATCACTGGGTATATAAACAGACAACACTGAATAAAGGGATCAGATGTCCTCTGCAAACAGCGCTGGTCAGATGTATCTGGCACGAGATCTGTGCCTGGTTCTGCTGTCCACACTTCAAAAAGGTGATGAAAAAATGAGAGTTTAGAAACTACTGCAGATACGACCCACAAAGAGAGTCTTAGCAATGAGAAAGCACCTCAAGGATGGCCTGTAGGTAACTATACAGACAGAAGATTTTCACTGAACAGCTCGGGCAAAGGCAGAAATCACCAGGAGTCTGCAAGTTTACACATTGTGAGATAGACAAAATCAAACAGAAAATCAAGTTTGGATGCATGGTGAGGCCAAAGAGTGGCTGGAAAAGAACTGTCAGCAAATGCCATGTATTCCTCTTCCCTTGAAGTGACTAAGTAAATTTACATTATGGCTGGCAGTTTGCCTGTGAGATGATCTCCAGCTCAGAGAAGTTTTATGTAGGATTTCTGTGCCTTGTATTTCACTGAAGTGAAAATAACTTCCTATTTTTCTCCTTTAGCCTGTCTACCTTCTCACCTGCTTCTTTGACCTGTGGGATTGCTTATTCTCCTTTGTGGTGGGCTTTGAGCCCAATTCTGAAAGCTGAGATAGTTTATATTCCTAATCCACAGGAAGGGTGGATTAAATTCACTACGATTATTTTTCAAATTCTCATCATAAACAAAGAAGCTTGCCTATGCTTATTTCAGTTGTGCTATTGTATGAAAATGTCACGTTTAGCAAATAACTGGGATCTTGCTGCTGCTGCTGCTGCTTGTGTCTTCACCTCACTCCTCAGCTTATTTGGGCCAACTGCAGCTGTTGTGTTGGTGCTGAGTGGCTAGGAAAATAATGATCTGGAACTCAGCAGCATATTGTGTGCAAGCCATAAATTTATTGCCAAGAGTATGTATAAAATAAATTACTGCCACAATCCTTTCAGAAATCCTCACTTTCCTTAGCTCTGTGGCATCTCCTTGGACAGTGCTGCTGGGCTGGAGCTCTGGCAGGGACTTTGTGTACCTGGGCTGGGTTGTGATTTGGCATGTGGCAGTGGGAGGGTGGGAGAGAGAATCAGAAGGAGCTGGTGGAAAGGCTGAGGCTACGTTTTGCTCCTTTGTGCTGTGGGCCCAGCACAATGTAATTTTTCTGAGACAGGCAACTGGATGAGGAGAGCAGGACCAAGGTGAAAAGAAGCAGGACAGACTCATAGTAGGATCAGTTAAAAGGACCACACTGGGAGGAAAAAGAAGGCCCATCATTCCTTTCTAGGCTCTGGATGGAAAACTGAGAATCATTAATTTTATTTTTTTTATTTGCTTACTTATGAACAATACTGTGAGGAGGGTTAATCTTTATAGGTAGAATTAAAGAGGCTGAAAATCAAATATTTCTCTCTATTTGATAAAACAACATAGATCTGTGTTATTGGAGAAAATGGCATGTCCTGTTGTCTGCCGTACATTGCCACAAGTGTGCCATATTTTTGTGTTTCTCATTTTTCAGGAAGCCTTTAAAGAAAATATGTCATATTGTTATGTACTTAAGGGTTGAACCACAGTGTGCATCCAAGTAAAGCCACATTACTGTAGGCAGCATAAAACCCAAGCATGTTAGATTATTTCTGATTTGTGATTTTCTGTCATTGCAATGGCTGGCAGTGTTTTCATAATTTTGTTTTCTGTTTGTTGAATCTTATGGTTCAACCCATTAGGGAACTCTCTAATCTAGTAGGCACTGACTGCTTTTTGCAAGGCTCATGCCTGTGCACAGTGGTGCTACAACCCAGCCGCTGCTGAAATCCCTGGTCTGCCTTCATTTTCTCATACTCTTATCATTCCATTTCTATGGCTTCTCTGAGTCCCAGCTGTCCAAACCAGCACATACCAAATTCTGCTGCCCATCTGTTCATCTACACAGAGAAGCATGACCACATCCCCACAGCCTCAACCAATTTTATTCACTTCCTGCTGTCTTTGGATTCCAGATAATTTTTTTTTTTTAAAGAAACCTTCCCCTAATCTGTCCACTGACTGATGTTAGTGTGCATGCTTTCATTTAGAAGGAGGCTTTATCATAATGGTTGCATTGCTTTCCTAACAATGCCTGCCTAAGTAAGTTCTTTGAGTTGAGACCACGGGAAGAGCGGGCATTTCTTTGTTTCTGTTCCCATTAGGCATTCAGAGCCGAATAGCTCCACATTTCAACCGTCACCTGGTTTCCATAGGAAGTTCTTGTATCAAAACTTTGCATTTATCCATTGCTGTGTAAAAGCCCCAGCCACTAACATGGCCCTGCCATGTTTGGTGTTATATGAACGCATGAGAATACAGCCTCTTCTCTTCCCCCAGTTGCTTACAGTGTGATAACACCATGCAACACGTACTCCTGCAGCAAGCACTTCTCATGTTATTCCCTGGTATGGATGCCTGCAGAATGAAAATCATCTGGAAGCAATGGATCATTTTACCTAGGCCACCAAGCATGTGTTTGTTGCTAATAACTTTGGTTCACTATTCAGGCGTGTCCAAACAAAATGGATGGCCTGGATTCAGAAGCCTTTGTATCCCACCTCCACTTTTCCCCACACATTATTCTATAAGTTCCTGATCTATGGACATTTGTTTTATAGCCCTATGTAAAGTACCACGTGTTTTACAGAACAGAACAATAGTGACAGCCACATTTTCAGTCAATGTGGTTTGGGATCTGGATGTCTTTCCTCTGCCTCTCTCGCTGCTCTGGGTCACTGTATTATTTCCAGAACTGGCATATCTCAGCAATCAGCAAGTTACATATGACTGGGCTCTGCTTCACCTGGGGCCTTCTTGAGTCCTGTGCTGTGAGTTTGTCCCAAATTCAAACGTGCAATTTCTAGAAAAGATAATCCCAGCAAAGTGGTAATATTTAGCTTCTTTCTTGCAGCCATGACATCCAAGCAATGAGTAAGCCCACCAGAATACCTGTCTGGCAGTGCACACGCCTGTTGTGCTGGTCTGTAAGCCAAAGCATTTCAAGTGATGACCAGTGAAAGCAGGACACCATTGCCTGGGAAACCAAATAAATAGAAGCACACAGCCATCCATCACTGCCATCTGGAAAAGATTGGGCTGAACGTCTTCCTGTCAGGATCTGCTACAGTATTTATTTGTGTAGCTGAGCTTTGACTTTGGGGATTTCAGCAAAATATTCCTTTCAGCAAAGACTCGAAGAGAAGATTTGGGTCTGAGTGTCAGGCTAGTGCTAATTCCTCTGTTCAGTTTTGCAGGATTACAACTGTAACCAATAGTTGTGTTTCTTATTTTTTTCACAGGTAGGGACTTCACATGTATGGAAACAACACGTAAAAGATGATCTCAATTTGATACTGTGTACATGTGTTACCAAAGCGGTGTGAATGACCATGAGCTGGTGACAAGTACAGGTGTAAATGATTCATGATGGATGAGTTTGCTCCTCAGTGCCTGATAAGAAGAACAAGGTTTTGCTTAACACAAATAGTCTGGTGGGTGCTCCTAGCACAGCTGAAAGATGGAGTTATTTTAAACATTAAAAATAGAAACATCTGAATTTACCCAGTGTACAAGGAACCTGTGGGTCAGGTAAGAAGTTCAGAGGATAAGGCTGTATTAAGGAATGTATGTTGCAATGCAGTAAAACAAACTTGAAATGTACTAAAACCAAACTTAATACTGAAAGGACAGCATGAGGTATACAAGCTATACAGAACAGAAGAGGATAAGGAGGAAGTTGTACTGATTCGTTCCTCTAAGTGAGGACACAAGAAAAGGAAAAAAACAAATTTAAATGGGCATTTTTTCTTCTAACCACAAGCCAGAAAGAGAATATGAACAAAATCTTCTCAAACCAGAATATCGTTGAGTCAAAGAACCATAAAATCTTTAAGGTCAGAAAAGATCTCCAAGATCACTGAGTCCAACCTTTGACCAATTACCACTTTGTCAACTAAATCATAGCACTGAGTGCCATGCCCGGTCTTTTCTGGAATACTTCCAGGGATGGTGCTGGGTACAGGAGGACAGTCACTGCCCTGCTCCTGCTGGCCACACCATTGCTGATCCAGGCCAAGTGCCATTGGCCTTCTCGGCCACCTGGGCACAGCTGGCTCACGTTCAGCTGCTGTCACCAGCACCTCCAGGCCTTTTCCTCTGGGCAGCTTCCCAGCCACTCTGCCCCCAGCCTGTGGTGCTGCCTGGGGTTGTTCTGGCTGAAAAGCAGCACCTGGCACTCGGCCTTATTGAACCTCACACAAGTGACCTCAGCCCATGGATCCAGCCTGTCCAGATCCCTCTGCAGAGCCTTCCTGCCCTCCAGCAGACCAACGCTCCCACCCAGCTTGGTGTCTGCTGCAAACTGGCTGAGTGTGCCCTTGATCCCCTCATCCAGATCACTGATGAGGTTCTGAAACAGGGCTGGCCCCGGTGCTGAGCCCTGGGGACCCCACTGGTGCCCAGGTGGATGTAACCCCACCACCACCCTCCAGGGCTGGCCACACAGCCGGTTTCTAACCCAGCAAAGAAGGCACTGCTCAGGCCGTGGGCTGCCAGCTTCTCCTGAGAATGCTGTGGGAAGTGGTGTCAAAGGCTTACTGAAGTCCAGGTAGACAACATGCACAGCCTTTCCCTCACCCACTATTAGGGTCACCTAGTCATAAAGAAAGGTCAATTTGGACAAGCAAAGTACCACAAAATGTCAACTTTAGAGAGGAGCATAAGATTTATATATACTGGTACCTGCCCGAAATTTTTTTGGTCAAAGAAAGGCAAAGTAATTTTCTAATTGAATAGAAAAAATAATATTGTTGTTCAGAAGAGAGGGAGTGGAGTCAGGGAAGGCACCACGTGGTATCTGCTTCGCCATCCGAGGGGGCTGGAGAGCATGTGAAAGGCACAGAATAGCCTGGCACCCAGGACTTGGGGTTCTGCCAACGGAGGACATGGACTGAATTACTGAATTCACAAATACACTGAAGAAGTAGAAGAAAGAAAAGGAAAAAGTTAATTAAAAATAGAGAGGACGAAAGAAGAGGGAAATGCAGTGAGCTTATTCTGTGGTAAAACAGGCAGACATTTAATTAACACATTCAGAGAAAGATCAAATTGTCAAGAAAACTCTAATAATCAAGATTAATAGTCAAGAACAGAATGCTTCTGTTGGAGTCCAACACTCTGTTCTCCAAAGCTGAAGTGAACATATCTGAGAGTAAGAACTACTGTTAAGGGAGAGATTATGATGCAGAAGATTTTGATCTGGCCAAAACCAAGGTCTGCTGATTTGCAAGAAATTTATTCAGAATAGATTTGGTCCAGAGAAACCAAACCTCAGAGCATGTGCAGATAAGGATCTTCCTTACCATTCAGCTCTTTGCTTTAATTGCTGCTCTTCCCTACTTTGCCAAATAGTTTGTAAGAGCAGTAATAGAGAGATGAAGAAATAAGCACTAAGCAAAGGTGAAATTATCTGCTTTCAGGGATCAAGAAATATGGTGTGTAGTTTCTGTACTGTTTTACAGGAAGTCTTTGGAAACTGTCAGACTTGAAAGCAATGACCTGAGAGCAAAAGAGGATAATTTCTCAGTGACTGGCTTGCTTTCCAGTGAAGATGAGACTTTGGCATTCTGTAAACAAAATGTATAAACTCGTGTGTTCAGTGAAGTTTCCATCAACACCACCACGAACAACAAATAGGAGAGTGGAAAATGAGGAGGAGAAACAAAATCAAACATTCCCTCAGCTGCTGGACTGTGGCTTTGTGTTGTTGGAACAGTAACTCTGGGACTCCTATGCATCATGGTGATGTAAGTTCTAGCAATGCTTAGATATTTAGCTAGACAGATGTTGCAGAGATGCTACAATAATCACACTTGCTTTCTACATCCAGCTTCTTGCTTACTTAGCATTCACTCTAGAGATGTCAAACAGCATTGCTTCTGCGCTCCTTGCATCTGCTCTCTTGGAGGAGGCAGCAGTTTTATTTTCTGCCTCTCTCTCTAGAGAAATCATGACGCACAGTTGTGTCAGGATGGTTGCATTGTGAGCGTGTCCCCAGTGAGTTCAGCTCTCCTCCCCTCCTGCACAGTGATGCCTTCCTTGGCTGCCTTACTGGCAAAGAGTAGCGAGCTCACAGTGTCCTGCCAACATGGAAAGCATGATCAAGCATCCCGAGTGCAGATGTCTTTTTTTTTTTTGATACCTTATATTCTGTAACAGAACTTGGAAAAAAGGGATCATTGGTGTTTTCCTAAAATGGGAATGAACTTCTACTGTGCCTTTTCACCTCATTTCGTGCTGCTAATTTACACTATTTACCTGTGTGTGCTGTGACAGGTAATACTTTGGTTTGTTTCTTTTGATAAAGGGATTGTTTATCTCATCCTTTGTCCATAAAAATATAGCATGTTTGTATATTAAGAGGGCCAAACATGAAGACTGAACATATAGAAAGACAATTTATTATTTTAAAATATATTTAATGTCTTTTAAGTAAGCCTAATAATCTTCTTCCATTGGAGTCGTGGTTTCTGAACTCTCTGATGGGCAATGCAGTAGCCTGAAGCTAAAGGGGAATTTTTTCTGTTGCAAAACTACACCACTATCTGTTACTGCTAATGCACTCAAATTTATTTTGTTTATATAAGCTGCCTCCAAATATGCCGTGTGCACTGGGCTGATGAGGGAGAGATTTATGTCATTTTTAAAAAAGACACACAGGAAATCTGGGGTGAAAGGGGAG
>VZUA01090031.1:2839-13339 GCA_013401035.1 Horornis vulcanius
GAATTTCTTCATGAAGAACATCCTTGGACCTTGAATGGTATGCTAGGGTCTCAACTCTAATTTTTGTAAAAAATATGGTTGAAAAGATAAATGTGAAAATGTGTAAATGATAGATTACTAGTGAGTTGTTTTGTCAAATGACATGATACCAATGATGCCTACCTGTTTTTCCAGTTTGCTGGATCATATATAAAAGGAGAAGTATAAGATATATGTAAGCATTGACTCATTTTAATGCAGTGAGTAGATTTTGGGGGACTAGTGTCATCCCTTTCCCTTCCAAATGCTGTTTTGAAAATCCTTAATTTCTGTAATGTAAACATTAACTATAGATCACTTTTTTAAAGCTTAGGGCACCCAGCAAAATATTTATCCAGTTAAGCACTTTATAACTTACTGATACAGCTTTTTTTCACCTTTTGCCCTTTCTCTGTCACCTTGCTAAGTCAATACACTCTTTTGATCATATATCTTTATTTAGACTTTAAACTATGTGAGCAAATGTGCTAGTTTTATCAATCCAGCTGTGGGTAACAGTAACATTTGGTCTATTGTCTTTTACTGGCTGTAAAGCACTATATTCGGTGTTTATTAACATACTCACTTATAAATAACATTCTTCAGTCAAAAAAAAAGAAACCACAGAAGAAGTACACATGATTTTGCACAACACATTTAATCTTTCTTTCATTCTGGTGCAGTTATATTTCAACATGCTTTTTAGTTCTGTAATCACAAGAAGAGGAGGTTCCTTGTTTCAAAGCTGCTGGATGCATTCATTACTTTATTGCTTTCACAAGTCATAAATAAAGGTAAAGTATCAATCCCTGTTGACAGTGAATTTTTGGTGTGGTCACAATTTTTTGGTAGTTTCTTAATAACCTTAAGACAGGCATTCCACAGTTGCAAATGCAGGCATAATGGTTGGGTCTGTTGCTATCATAGAGGGCAGTAGGTTGTGGTCAGAGTCTGCTTTGGCCCTTGTTGGGCTTAAAGAACACCCAGTACAGCAGAGCCCGTCCCTCAACAAGCCCTCGGGGAGCACTGGGATGTTCCCTATATCACTGGATTCATTCTGTGGAAAGGCATTCCACAGTCTTAATTTTTTTTCACAGTTTAATAGGATTTAGACATATGGTTCTCACTGCTTTTAATGGATATTGCATGTTTAATATCTGTGCAACTCTAGAAATTAAGAGATGTGTTCCTTTAAAGTTTAATCATTTCTTATTTTTTCTCTCTCAGAAAATACTATTGAAGGTATTTAAGCTGATAACTTTATACTAGTGGGGAGGAACTCTGACCTTATCTACTTTACAGCAATGACCATGTATGATTGGCCTCTAACCTGATTACAAAATGATAAAATGATGTTGTGAAACCACTATTCATTTCCTAATAGTGTCTCTGAAACCAGCTTAAACTCTGAGAGGATTGCCTACTGCTTTTTCTTACAGTTGTAGTGCACAGGATACAGAGTATTGACACAACTGTAATTTTCTTACACTAAAATATGCTGAATTTCTATTGCTAACTAATACTTAGAATGAATGATGGCTGATTAAGGATTTTGAATGAATGAATAATGGGCAGATTTGCTAATTTTTGCTACATGTGCACATTGTCACTACTGGAGCAATGTATGGCATTTTACAATACACTTAAATATCCTGCATCAGCCTGCTTGAAACCTGGATCTGTATCATTAAGATATTCTGTGTACAGTCAAATTTAAGATTGGAAACTCTCAAGCTGCATAATACTAACCTGCCATTTACTAAGTTGGCATTCATCTTATTTGAATTGCTTACATTGAACACCTCTCTGTCTAGCTGCCAACTATAATAGAACAAATAATTTCAAGGATGCTGCTTTATGATTTTATTATATGACTGTATATCCCAACACGTTTGGTTGGTTGGCTTTGGTTTTTGTGGGTTTTTTTGTCACTGAGATTAGACAAACCCGCTCACACATTGAAATGATCCCATGCAGTGCAATTTCTGTTGAGGAGCGCATGAAGAGAAGTTGACCCAGTAGCTGATCTGGGTTATTTAGTCAGAGTTTACTGTGATGAGTCAATCTGAAGCATATACATCTGCTCAATCAAATACAGACCATGCTGGATTTTCTTTGAGTCATTCATCTGACAAATGTGATGACTCACCCCTGTGACCAGTATTCTTACTTATCCCTTTAATATGAGACTCCTTTGGCCTCCACCTTATTTTCTTCTGTCTTGACACTCATCTTTAACAGATCTTAAAAGCTAAGGCAAAGAGGGTAACTAACAGGCACTCTCCAATGGTAGATCCCAGATAAGGGCAGAATTGGAAAGAGAGAGTAGCTGGCTGATGATGTCTCCCCACTTGACAACACGTGGGTGAGTCATGGTGTGTACAGGTGGAACAGCCCCACCACAAAGCTTCTGCTCATGCTCAGACCACTTCAGCCAAGGTAGGTTTTGATTTCATGGTTTTACAGGATGCTCCAAGCCCACTGAGTCCTACATCTGGAGGGAACCCAACCATACTACATCACAGCCACAGAATATAATCCTTAGGGGAATGCTATACTCCAGGGAAATCCTCTGATAGGAGAGCTCCTCAGGCTTAAGCCCAAATGGTCATTCTCCGTTCTCCCACAGATCCAGGGACAGACACCTTTTAGGTGGACAGCACTGTCCAAAATACCTGTGCTGGGGCCTCACACCCAAGGGAAAGTGAGATACTGACAGAATTTCTACATTTCTTAATAGTCAGGCACTCGTAAATATGTCAGTTTTATATAAATTATGCCTGTAGAGCAGAACTAAAGGAAACAAATTTTAAGGTGGTAAATCTAGTGCGTACTTTAGTCTTGCTCTCCTTGGAAGACTTAGGACAGCTGGAAAGTTATTTGGATTGTTTCCATACAGTTG
Organism: Horornis vulcanius; assembly: GCA_013401035.1. Lineage (NCBI taxonomy): Eukaryota > Metazoa > Chordata > Aves > Passeriformes > Scotocercidae > Horornis > Horornis vulcanius. Next base: position 5,760 of record VZUA01090031.1, read on the forward strand.
CTAAGCATTCATAGCAAGGAGGAAAATTTTTGTTACCAGTACCAATTTAGTGCACAATTGATAGAATGAAATTGCTAGTTTCAGAACCTTATGAATTAAGAACCAACAATTATTTCAGTTTTAATTTCCAGTCATCCAAGAAGTTCTTAGACAAAAAGCAAAGGCAAGGGCAATCCTAAGGCAACCTTCACACATGGAACTTATAGAATACAGTGTGGACACAGATATAAAATTGCAAAAATGCTTATAGCCACATAGTTTATTGTTCTGTAGGAACACTTTCTAGTGATTCAATGTATCCTATATATTTCTAAATGTACCCATGCTTAAGGTTGAATTGGCATAAGTATCTCAGCCTAAAATATATTTTTAAAGTTTGCATCCTTGTTATAATTACAGAATGTTGTAAAACATTGCATGTAAACCCAGATGTACAGAGACAGGAACATTTAAACCAGCATACTAAGCACTGTGTTGTCTCCAGAAATCAAAAAGTTACTTTTAACTGCAAGCTACCTTTAGTGCAAAAAGGAAGTTATCTACAGCTCTGCCTAGTCCTTATTGGATGCAGTGGATAAGACCCCTCCTTAAAAATAGCTTTCAGTTACACTCCATACCACTGACTCACTTGAGGTACAGTGAAATAAATGCAGCTGATAATGAGAAAAAGGAGAAAATGTGCAAGGTATTTCTTTTACACTTTATCGTGGTAAGTATCTCCACTAAAGTCAGTACCAAGAAGGAAGGTTTAAAAGGTCAGATCAAGTTTAAAAATGCCCATGCCTTCCCAGTACTGCCCTGAATTGCCTTGATTTTTATTTTCTAATGTTTGTGAGTGGATCTGAGTTGTGCCTCTGTGACAAAAGTGAAGTTCATTGAAAGAATTTCCTGCTTCATAGATAGGTTTTTAACCATGCAAGGCATATGCATGACCTCGATTCTCCATTTCTTGCCTGTTGTGTAACTGAGAGTTTAGCAGCAAAAGGAGTTACAACCTCAGCATTATCTAATACTCGTGCATATTGCATGCGTACATGCTTGGATAATGTTTAGCAGCTGACACAAGTTGAAATGAAACACTTCCTCCCCCCCACCCCCAATAATAATTCTTTCACACCATCTAAAAGAATCTCCTTGGCAGGAGGACAGTTTGTCAAAAAATCAGGAGGAGGAAAGGGAAAGGTATTCCAGGAAACACAGCTCATGTCTGTGCTGATGGGGATCCTCAGTGAGTTCTACAACAGCCTGTGAGTACAGGCCATCTCTGAGTCCATCACATATGGATTATTCTTAACATTCATGTCAAACCTGGTTTAAAAAAGTGGTGACTTTTCAAACAGCTTTGCAGAACCAAATAGAAGCAGTGCTCTTCGTCTGGCGAAGCTCAGTCCAACTGTGTGAATGAGGAAATGTTGCCAGAGGAGTTTTATTCACTTCCATTAATTTGTTTCTGTTAGGCTGACATTGCCACCCTGGTGGGCACCACTTCGCAGGCTGGCGTGTCAGTGGGATTTGGATGGCTTTTGGCACTAACAGTGGGATCTAGAAGAAAAACACTTTCAGGAGCTACACATTTTGTGCCTAAACCATGAGCAGTTTGGTGACGGGGGTCTCTAGTGGGCCACGACATCCATATTGAGGGGCTGTAGTGGGCCATGGCAGCCATACAGGGGAAGACCCTCACAGCTGGCCATTAGGGTTGGCCTTGTCACAGGTGGGGCATCTGCCACTCACCTCTGGATCGGGAGGATAGTTAAGGCTTTACCAGAGCAGGCTGAGGAGTAAGGACAGCCCTTGCAGCTCACCTGACCGTCTTGCAGGGGTGTGCAGGGGCTGGAAGCCATCATTGCCCAGGCCTGCTGCCCGAGGAGGGAGGCTCGGCGCTGCAGCCGCCGCGGGAAGTCAGTCCATCACCTTGGCCTCCCATCCGGCACGTTTGTCTCCAAACAGCGCATCGGGAGCCCGGGCAGTGCTGGGGCTGCTGCTGGCCCTGCACAGCAGTCGTGCACCACCAGCGCACCATGGAGCAGGTCACCACCGGCTCCAGGGAGGCCCACGCCCTCCCCACCTTTTAGGCCTTTGCCAAAATTGGGTAGGCAGTGTCTCTTAGCTCCGAGCCAGGTAAAAGCTTTGAAGCCCGTGGGTTATGGGCGCTGGGTTTGGCCACCCCTTTAGGCGATGGTGTAAGAAGCAGCACTCGGTTCAGCTGTAAGATGTGCTGCTCCTCCTGCACCGGCCGGATCACGTCCAGTGCTAGCATCGGTGCGTGGTATATATAAAACCTCACGGAAATTAAGAGGTCCTTCTGCTGAGAGTCATAAAATGTAATCAGTTCCAGTGGGGGTCAAACAACAAAATGCTCCTGGGAATAATTTGGACTTTGTTTCTTCAGTTAAACCAGAATGAATCTACTAGTGATTCGTATTTCAATGGTGTATAGACCTTGTGCATGTGACCATCCTTTGTTCTAAAATTAAGTCTGTCCCTTCTCTCTTTTTGTTTTGTAAACTATCAGTTCATAAGGATTTAGGGAAAGATAAAAGCTCCTGTAAATTGTTATGGTTTCACAGTGTTAGAGAATGCATAACAGAACTTTCCTGATTTTTTTTTAACACATTCTATTCTTAAATCCTACTCTTAGATGTATCATAAGCTTTGCATGCAGACCAGACCATGAACTAGTTTAACTAGAGTTATTTTGGTATCAGTTTAGTCACTGCGCTGTGAACTGTAAGGTGGATGCACTGAGAAACAAGGCGTAAACACTACATTAGCACATTAACACAGAGTTTTAAAGGTGTTTAGTTAATAGGAGTAAAAAGGGGTCTAGAGGAGCCAGTGAAAGCTTTGTGCATGGACTAGTTTTTCCTTTTGTCTGGATTTCACTTGTGTAGGAACTTTGCTTAATTCTGTATCAGATGACTGGTGTAAGTATATGCTTGTTCCTCCAAAGGGAGATTTGCCTTGAAGTATCTGAAATATGTGTCCAAGTATGCTTTCCTCCTACGGTAGCAGTCAAGATAAAAATCCATCTCTGTCAGCTGACTTACACACTGTTTCCTAGCTGCCTTACATGGTGTTTCCTTTACACTTAAGTGTAATATATTAATTCCTTTGACAATCAATAACTATGTATTTCAAGAGATAATTATTTTCCCCTAGATGAATGTGTTCTAAAGCCTTTGCAAAATATCTGCAAGGGAAAAAGCTTGTTAGTGTGTTTGAACTTCTAAAGAAATTGAATGAAGAGTCCACAGTAAGATGAAAAATATTCTGAAGGATGGAACATTACCCACATAATTTTGATCATACTAAAATTATCCTGGTGTTCATTATGAAACCTGATTTCTTTTTTTTCCTAATAAAAATAATATGGATGAGTAAGATCTGCACTTTTTCTGAAGGAATATGGACAGAATCTTTGAAGATTCAGTGGTGCTCAGTATGTCAAAGCACTGGAGCAGCTGTAAGATCAGAACCCAAAGGCCAACAAGCAAGGATGCAGCACCAAGGAAGGTGATTAAGGTAAAATAAAAGGTGCTTAGATGGGTTTCATTGTAGTTGCCATTTGAATAATCCTATCTGAACTTCACCACTGTACAAAAAAATAAGCAAGTCTTGCAGGTTACTTGTGCTTATGCAACTTGAAAACAAAATATATCAGTTGAGCCAGGTCCTTGGCACTATTCCAACAGATCAAAACAGGTCTAGAGCCAGCTTAACTGCCCCAGCCATAAGTATTTTCACTTCTCCAGAAACAGCTCTGCCGGGCATAGGCCTACTGAGACAGTGTGCACTTCCCTACTTCTGAACTCTGACTCCCAGAACACAGACAAAGAAACAAAAGGCATGGGAAGCACAGACCCGCTCTGCAGTGCATCTCTACCTCCAGAATGCTCTCCCTGGGCTAGGAGCAGCTGATTGATTCTTTAAACAACAAAACAAACTCCAAGATAATTGAACAAAATGTTTTTCATATTTTTCTTCCTCTATCCTCTTTTTTATTTTTTTTCATTTAATTCTTCATCTTTGGATATAGGATAGAATAAGCATTCAGAAACTATTTAATGTCAGCTGATAGGATTTGGGCATGTTTGCTTTTCTTTGGTCTTTAGTGAATCATCCAAGGTATTATTTTAGAATTCCTGTTGCTTGTTTTATACAAACATTCTCTCAAGCTTCTGCCTGATGAGAAAATAATGACAATTTCTGAAGTAATAAAAAGGACTCAACACTTTACAATGTTGAGAACTGTTAATAATCAGCATCAAAAGGTTTTAATCTGTTGACAGTCATCTACTTGATTTATACATCTGGCTGCCCTACTGCCTCTTCTTGGAGGCTAACTGGAGTCTGCTCTGAGCTATGTGTCTTTGTACAGTGGTTACTCTGGAAACATGGAGGTAGCAGCTCTCCAAAGCAATGGGTTGAACCATTGCTGAAGGCCTGAGCAAGAAGTAGTCCAGGCAGTAGATGTGATTTTCCCAGGTTGAACTGAATGAATTAAGAGCAAAGATACTGCCTCTAGGAGCAAAAAACCCACCAGCCCTAAAACAAAATGGAACAAAAGCTCCAACCCTCTGTCTAGAAGTTGCTTAGAGCAAGGGGATGGAAATTTTGGTTTTGTGTTCCTCTTGCCTAGAGTGATGTAAAACCTTTGCCCTTTTATAACTAACAACAAATTCTGGGACTGACTGGGTATTACACTGTGTGAGAAGGAAGAAGAAAGAAAAGAGAGAAAGAGTAATTTGTGGCACTAAGGACTAAGTACAGGGTTTGAGAAGAAGAAATTTTTTACCCTTTTTTTTTTTTTTTAGGACTTGAAATGAAGGGATAAAGTTAATACTGCCCTATTATCCTCCTGATAGACATATAAATTCAAACTTTCCAATAATAACTTCTTATGCCAGGAAGAAAATGTTACTTTTCCTTTTATGACAATCAGATGTTTAGTGGGAGGAATGCTCAATGTGCATCTAAGAGATAGGTGATGCCAGTTATGAGAAAAAGAGGACTTCACACCCTCAAACTAAACCTGCTTGGTTGCCAGTACAGTAAGCAGCCTGAACAGTGCAGGATAGGATTATAGTAATTTAAAGTGTAGTAGGTAACACATAAAACCCCTTATCTAGACACACCATAAATTTGTATGGCTCGCTTAGCAAAATGAAATTATGTCTAATGTTCTCCAGACTCAGGCTTGTCTCTTTCTAAGCTTGACTGAGAAAGGAAACAGATCAAGGACACATGAGAAAGATGCTGATTTCAGCCTGTTTAAACCTGCTTCATTGGTGTAAATGATCACATTCTGTCTTCCTTTTCTGCAGGTGCATGAAACCCTGGGTCAAAGAAAGATTTTCATCTGTATCCTATTTTGGAAGGTTAGGTAGTGACAAGGATGAACACATGACAACCAAAAAATTAAAAGGCAACACAAGTACCTGTTTGAAATTATCCTTTTCATTGTTTCAACATTCACCTTCTAATTTGCTCCATCTCCTTATCAATTTATGTGAACCTCATCTCCAAAAAAGATAAGAAAAATGTCTGGTGTTATGTGCCAGATGATTCAGATGACTCCCTATTCTGACACTTCACAAAGAAAGTGGTGTATAGATCTTATCTGGACAAGGTGAACTTCACCTGATTTTAAAAATAATAGATTTATAACATTTCTGTTAATGTCACCCTTTTCAGCTTTGTTTTTGTTTTGCTTTATTTTTTATCTCTGAATTTGTTACAGTTGCCTAGAAATTATAGTTCCAGAATAATTTAGATCATGGGGAAAAATCAGTTGTTAATGTTACTTTAACTGCATCCTTATCAATCAGAAACAGTTTGGCATTGAACTGTCATATCCAGTTTAACAGCAGTAGTGTACATCAAAAGTTTGCTTGCTCTGATGTTATAAAAAGTTTTTGTGGGAGAAAGAACTCACAATTTCTTGGGATATTTATAGCATTTAAGAATGCTTTTAAGTCACTTGTAATGGCAGATGCCATTGGGTACTCTGTCATAAGTGGTTTCCTTATTCATAACAAGTAATGCATATTGTAGTACATTTCAAACCAGGCTCACATTAAACTTCGTAAAAAAAATAAAGACCATGTCTGTATTACTGTATGAATTCCATTTGGATCTTGTTAATGCCATGTTGTGTTTTTTGTTTTGAATACAGCTCTTAAGTCTCTCATTAGCCCATCATAAGGCTAATGGGGTTTTTAGCCATCAGTTTGATTGTATGGACTTCATGATGGATTTCATTGGATCACTTCTAACGCTCCAACACAGGTACCAATGGCACAGGCTAAATGGTGTTACCATCGGGTGGATAGTGGGCTTGTTACAACAGAACTAACCTTTGGATGCCTTGGGCAACAGGCCTGCAGAGTAACAGTCCTGTTCTTCCCACTGCTGGCTCCCTTCTCCCTTCCACAGGCTACCTCCTCCTATCTCTACCACACAGCCTCTCCCCAGGAGTGCATTCTCTTCCCCCAGGGTATGTACCTGTGGATTGCTGCCCCTGCAAACATTGAGAGGGCTACGGTGCATCCTGGCTTGGATTAGAAAAGCAAGAGAGACCTGGAAGACTACTGGGAACTCAGAAGGGCTGGGGTACCAGTTCTAGAATCTAAACAACTTCCAGTCACTGGTCCAGAAGGATCCCAGTCATGGAGTTAACAGTTGTCAATGTGCTGGAAAGACAAAGTCAGAATTTACTAACCTGTAAGTGATAGGATCAATTCACACCACCACAAATCTTCCTAGAACGGGAGCAGGCCACATTTTAACAGAAATTGACAAATTTGGTAAGATTTGACATTTCATTCCTACTTCGTCAGATTAGAAAGCCCTGCTTCCTTGGAAATGACAGTGGCTTCTCACACAGTATGTGTGAGGCTCCTAGCACTACTACAAGAGTTTTCACCTTCTTTCACACAACACATTTCTGTCCTGTATGCACCAGTCTCACTTGCTGTCTTGGCCTTAACTTTGCTTCCAGCCCTGATCCCTTCCAACTTCTGCTCCTCACCATCCAGTCATAATCATCCCTTTAAATATGTATGCTGAGTGACCAGCTTTTCCTCTAGAATATCTGTGGTCACTGATTATTCTAAGTTATACTGCAATTGAGAAGTAATGAATGATTTCACAGCTGTTGAAAAACTTCCAAGAAAATAAATTTGGAACATCAGGGGCATGTAGATAGAACTATTTACAGTCATTGTTAAATAGGTTAAAAAAATAGGTCAGTCTTCTTTCATTTCTACTCTTTCCTCAGCCATTTAACATCACATGTGAGGATTTTAATTCTGTAAGTTACACAGCTCCCTTAATCAGCAGTTTTCTCTCCGTCTCATAAAAATCAAAGAGTCTAGACTGGGAGCTTCTCACATGTTGAGGCCTCTAGTCCAAACTCCATCTTAAGCACTGTTAGTATGATCCACACTGGGAAGATGTAGCTCTGCTGATTTCTGAGAGGTTTTTTTGGTTGTTTGTTTTTTTGGTTGTTTGTTTGTTTGTTTTTGGGGTTTTTTTTGGGTTTTTTTTGGTTTTTTTTTTTGTTTGTTTTTTTTTTT
>VZUA01090031.1:21312-36164 GCA_013401035.1 Horornis vulcanius
TAAATGCACTAATGTACAACTACATTGATTGACTGAATTTCTATGATTATGTCTGTGTATGTAGGGGCATGTGTTATATAAACTCATGCACTCAATTGTCTTTGCTATTTAATATACTGCACAACATATAACAGCTTACAGACAGTATTCCTAGAATCAATACCTCAAAATCAATTCACACTAAGAATAATTTAAAAGGATGAGAAAACTCTGATTATTTTTCTGCTTAGGTTTCAGATCTTTACGANTATAGGCAGTGTACGATGTACTGTGATGGTCCGATTGCTGCATTTTAGTATTGCTTAGCTTTCAGGGTAAGAGTCGTCCAAACCTGCAGATGAATTTCAGAGATCAGCTGAACAGTAGCCAGGAAAAAGATTAATATCACAGTATTAAAATGTTTATATGTTTCTCAGCTAACTTGAGAAAAGACTAGAAGAGGTGATCATTAAATCAAGTGAAGCTTGAATGTATGAATTAATTTGAGTTTGGTATTAAACTACACAGAGGGTCAGGTACTACAGCAATCTCTAATCTTGTACATACTACTGAAGTTGGTGCTTAGCACAGCAGAACTTGAGGCTGTAAGCACAAGTTCTCATGGGGAATATCTGTGGGATGCACTGCATCCCTGTTTTGTCCCGATCGGGGACCATGATAATCCTGTCACCAGGCAGAACTGAAGTCTGCTGAGAGATTGCTAAAAGCCACCTTTGGGGGTCCTGACTGCTAATCACTTGAGGCTTTGTTCACTTGCTGTTTACCCAGACGCAGGAGAGAAGTGACCCAAGTACCAGATGAACCCCCTAGCCAGGAAGGACTTGGGTGAAAACTGACAAAAGTACCAGATTTCCCTACCAAGTGCTCTAGTCTGATCTGAGAAGAAATACTAATCATATCTTTACAGCCTAAAATAGAGAAATAGAGCTCAGCTATTCTGAGGTATGTATTTAAGGTTCTGGAGGTCTCACAAAGTATTTTGGGGTTGTTTTTTCATTGGTTAGTTGGGCTTGGTTGATTTTTTTTTTTCTACTACACATGCAATTAACTGGTTTATCAGTTAGAAATAAATCTTTGCAAGCAAGAGGCATCCACCTCTTTTCAGTCATCATGTTCCCATAGGTATTATTAGGTATTATGAAGAGTGGGACAAATAGGGCTGGAAGGGATCTCTGAAGGTCATCTACACAGGTTGAAATAGCAAAAATCAATTTGCTGAAATATTTTCACTCATCCTATCTATTTCTAGTGTGCAGCCTGAATCTGACTACTACAAGGTTTTACAAAAAGAATTAGTGTGGGACTTAAGAGTTCCTCAGGAAGAAATGCAAACAGAAGTGGAAGTAATAGAATGAGTTCTAAAATGCTGTTGCTCAGCTTGACCTCCAACTGAGTATCAGTTTAGGAGAAATTTTCATTAAAAACGTTATTTTGAATAGTCTGGTTAGTCCAGACTAACTGAAATTTAAGAAGCTAGTGTCAGGGCCCACAGAGCCTGAGACCAACTACAGTCTAATTACCAGGCTGGAATTTTTTAATTACTACAGATAAGAGTATTGGGGGAAAACTATCATGATTCAGAATTCAGAAACCACATCCTCCCTATTTTCTGGCCATCCCACTCAACCTCTGAGAGGGAGTGTTCAGAGTGGAGTAAGAGAAGGCAGATAACCACATCCCCAATCTTCTGTCATCCTCAGACAGCAGAATTTCCGATGATGTGCCTTCTGCTTACCAAAGACAAGTGATGAAATCAAAGAGGGTTTAAGTAACCTCACTTGTCAACAGGTGCCTTCACTATAATTACTCATAGTTGTACTTTTGCCAACAGGAGAAAATTTCAATTAGCTTTTTAGCAAATTTCTGCCATGTCTCCACTTAGAAAACTCAAGATGAATCAGCTAAAATGTGTACAGTTTAAGACATCTTCAACTCTACATAGATCCTCTCATTCAAGAGCAAAAGGTCTGCAAAACTCTAAGAGATCTCCCCTTCATGAGGTATCATAGTCACAAAATACTAATCTCTTTTGCCAGGTAGCAGAGCAGGATTTGAGCATTTGTGAGGGATATTCTCATTTACAGCTTGGTGTTTTTGCACAAGCCCACCATTATTATTGGCTTAAGACAAAACCCTGGGCTGTGAACAGGAAGGGATGAGGTGTGTTACCCATCTTGTTTCACTCTGCAAGGAAGAGTAACAAGTTGGTTATGCTAACACACAGAACTGCTTGGCTAGGTTTGGCAGAGGTGCCTATCCAGGTTTTTGGTTCATTATGAGCAGATCCTACTAAGTAGCATCAAACTAAAGCCTCTTGATTTGTACTGGGAACCTCCATCTTGGGACTGAATGCATTTTAAAGGCCCTGACAGATGGGCTCTGCTGAACTGAACAGCAGCAATCTGTAACGCTTTACCTCCCCCATGTCTGCTGTGCCCTCTCCCAGTGCTGTCTGTCCCAGCAGCAGGGGAAACAAGAGCAGATTCTGATAAGGGCAATTTCTCTGCCGGGTCTGGTCTGTGCAGGCTGAGGCAGCAAGCCCCTGCTTTGGCCACGGCTAGTGCAAGGAGCCTGGACGTGAGGTGGGGGAGATGGGAGGCAGACAATGTATAACCATGACTGCTAAACAAGGTTCCTCCAGGATGTCTCACACTTAGCTGATTTGCCAGAACCTGCTGCAGCTGTCTCGTGTGGCACCTTCTTCATACGCATAATAATTTGAGCACAGAGTTTTTGCTTAAAGCAAAGAATAAGAGAGTGCTGGTGCAGTGCAGGAGAAGAGCAGAATGTGTTTTAAAGCCCTTTCACAGCTTTGATCTGAAACCTTTTGGGTTCCAGTTAAACCCATTTTGCCCTGCCAGCAGCAATCCTCACAGGAACACAAACAAGGGCCCTGTCTCCTCCCTCTTGCAACACTCACACCCTTTGTGTCTGGGTTTACCTGCCAAATTTTGTGCATCTCTGTGTCTGGCACCTATGCAAATTAAGCAATCTGTATCTAATGTATATATTGTCATAAATATGGCTTCTGAAAAAAACACTGGTAGGGATGGTTAAAAGTGTTAGGCTGAGCCTTGGCTTTGCAGGGAGAGCTCCTTCAAAGACCAGGGTCTGAGTGTAGTGGAGATGGGAAAGAGCCTTCTTTATAGCCAGTCTGGAAAGCCTTTCTGTGAAAAACACAGATAATAGCTGCAGTCAATGGTTCTTATAGGTCTCTTCCAGCTCAGAATCTTCTCTGGCCAATAAGCATAGCAGTGGATGACCAGAACTTTATAGAGGACTGTTTCCCATAGAAGGAGTGTTAACTGCTATCCCATGCTACACACTCACTAAGTGCTGCCAGTCCTCCAGTGGCTCCTTGCTCCCTCTTCCCCCTAATCCACCTCTTCACTGGATGCCCAGGGCCCTAAAACTGTCCTGGGAACAGAGAGCACACAGAGAAAGGGAAGATTGTCCACCAGCTGTGCATCACGCCAGTTCCCAGGGACAGATACACAGACTCCTTGTCGGGAGCAATCTTCCCCTAATTCTTTCAGAACAAGTCCTCCTGCTCCTGATTTCTCCTACTTTTTCTTCTTGCCTGGCCCTGTCCCACCTTGCAGGAAGACTGGTTGGGAATCAGCATCCAGGTGAACCAGTTTGGGCAGAAAGAGATCCCAGTCTATTGACCTCTGTACTCCAACTTCCCTCACCAAGGGGTGAGGTAATTGGACAGCTCATGTACATTTCTGGAAACATTGTAGGAAGAGTAAAGGAAACATCACTGGGAGAAGTGGGATGGTTCTGCAAGGCAGGGGACAGAAAACAGTCCAGGTCATGCCAGAAGCAAAGTGGGAATTTATGGGGAGAAGCCTTCACTGACTTAGCAAATCCAATGGCTGCAGCAACAGACAGATGGTTTCTGAGGGCTGTGAGTGATGGAAAGGGCTCAGCTGTGGTGCAGTGCTAAACAGGGCTTAGCACTAGGCTCAGGTCATTATTGGGTCTGGAGGCTTTACCTCCTCTCTGGGGCACCGAGCAGTATGACTACTTTTCCTACCAGACAGCCACCAGGCTGCTGTGGTGATGCTGAGATGTTTGCACCTTGTTTCTTCAGTGCTGTGATCACAGCAGTAAGGTGAGCCCATTCCCATGCACTGGAAATACTTGTTTTGGAGCCTAGGTATCTCTGACAGTTAATTTAGGCTGCAAGCAGGGACATCATCCACACACACAGGATGTTTGTCTGCTCTCCCCTCTGCCAAGGTCCTTTGTTACTATTAAGGGCTGCATGGGGAGGGGACAGAATTAGTTTCTGATCAGCTCTGTCTTCTCCACTCCCTCCTTGCCCTTTGCAGCCACTTGCAGGAAGGATGAAGGAATAATCCCAAATCTGGATACTGTAACATTGTAGCTACAAGACAGTAAAATAAAATAAATCCTTATTACTGAAAGGCCATTAGCTCTGGGTTGAATGGTCTGCTTCAAAGTTGCAGTGAAATACCTCTTTCTAGCTACTAAATACTCATCCCTATTATCTGTGAGAGCTAAACCATATGCACAATTATGATTAAATGTGGGTGCTGCTTCTGTTAATTCAGAGCATGATAATCAACTCAAAGCAGTAAGAGGTAATAACATCCCTCTGTTACAAGAGTTTCAGGGTGGCATCAACTGTTTTGCATGCAAAGTTTGGGTGAAACAATTGACCAGGAAAGAAAACCACACTGAACAAAACCAAACACAAAAACAAGACACAAAACCAAGAAGAGAAGAAAAACTTAATGCAGTGTTGGATTTTATATCCTACATGTACTGTAAAAGAGGATCAGTTTGAAAGGGATTGGGAAATTTCACAGAAACCATCTTGTTATCTATATAAGTAAAACCAGACTTAATTATCAGGCTGTGCTCAGTCATGCTGTTCCTGTTACCAAAGCCCTCTCAGAAAGTGAACAAAAACCAAATAATTTTAGGGTTCCCCTTACCTGCAGAGGAATCTGAGGATGGAAAGGAAGAAAATAGTAACCTTAAGAAGTACTTTCAGCCTTCTAGACATTAGCTGGTAGTAGAGACCCTGGGACTGCTAACTAGCTCATGTTAGGCTAATCTGCAAGTTAAAGTATTATTTAATCAGAGCAAGCAAAGTAATACAGATAATGCAGAAATTCCAAGGTACCTTAAGTACATTTCTGTACTTTCTCTCTCAGCCTGTATCTTTGGCTGTAGCTCAGGATCTGAGCATTTGTGTGCAAATTGGTTTAAAGATGCATCTTCAGAACTCTCGATGCTCAGAGTTGAAGGTGGAAAGCCAAACACTCAGATGATGAGAACTGGAGGAAATTCAGTGGAGTCTTGCACACATGGAGTTACACCAGCAGGCAGCCAAACCAGCCCCACCCCTCTAATTTTATCTAACAATTCCCATGCTGAGGACCATTTAATGGGTTATGGTGGCTCTTGTAAAGGGATGATGCTAAAATTGTGTCAACTTTGTACTGCAGAGATACTTCAATTCACTGTGTTACCTGATGGGAAGGGATGAGAGGCTTACAGCAATCTCGTTTGCTGCTGCCAGCCTTCTGGCACAGCTCTCCATTTCCATGCATGCCCAAGGCACTGGTTCCAGGGCAGCAGTGCAGCAAGCCTCACTGCAGAGACACACCAGCATCTGAATCAAGGCATGCACCAGAACACAGGCTAAAAACCTCTGGGCATCAGCTGAGGCTCCTCTCCAAAGCTGTCACTCCTCAGGAAGCAGTAAGCAAGAGCCAGGGAGTCAGAGTTAGAAAACAATCTTCTAAGAGAAGCAGAACATAGCAAAAGCTGGCAGAAGCCATGGACAGGCCAAGAGGCAAGATCACACCACAGGACAGGAAGAGCTGAAAAGGGAAGAGCTGGGGCCACACAGAAGCAGCAGCATGAAGGGGCCTGAAAGTTGTATCTGGGAGCAGAAGATGCTGTACTTAGAGTCTGCATGAAAAAAAAAGCTATAGCTAAAAGGTAGCTCCCCAGCTATATTCCCCAGCTGAGTGTGTGCAACTAAAATGGCACAGGTAGCACTAGAAGATGGTATTAACACCATCACAGCTAAATGTCAGAAGTAGCCTAGAGAGGGAACCTCACTCTGCAAAATGCATAGCTGTGAAATCGTCGACAAAACTGATGTCTGCTTCTATTAGTACCACAACAGCAGTTTGACCTAAATAGTAATGTCTGTTTGGCATTGGAAGACAAACAGGAATAAGGTCCAAAATATGAGTCACTAAAAATAAAAAAAGGCCAACAACATGTACTGTACTCCACAATCAGCCCCTTCCCAAAAGGGGGTCAAAAGGATTCTACCATTGCAAATTTTACTGCCACTTCAGAATTTTTGGCTGACACCTTGATGACACTGAAGTAATGAGTCAGTCTATGACACAGAGATTTTAAATAGACAGTGGTGGTCCTTACTAATTTCAGTAAGTGCACTAAGAAACAGAATCACAGTATTGCAACACCACATGTGGTAGTTTTGACTATAAAATTCTTGAATGCTTGGTGACCCCCTCATTGCCTGGCTCTGGTTTGGGTTTTTTTGCTGATGACCTTTTGGGTTATTGCCCTGGCAAGAATGGAGAGCTGACAATGACCTACCAGTCACTGGTCCAGTCTTTCTAACATACAAAAGTGGGAAAGAATCAGTGGAAATGCCCGAGATGCTCCTGTGTAGACTTCTGAGAATGACACCCCTAGTGCATATACACAGTAGTTCAAGATTACTTGACCTTACTAGCTCAAATAATCATTCTTCCTAATTGCCACAGCTCCTAACTGAAATGCACTTACTATTCAAAATGCTTTCAAAATTACAAGGCTGATGTACTTGTTTACTTACATCCTCAGCATGTACACCTCACACAGGACTGAAACAAAACATGCAGGCATCTGTGATCTCTAGTAGAGAATACTGCTCCTCAGCACCCAACCCTAGTTGGTTGGCAAGCACTTCTGCAATGTCATGCTTAGTCTCATTTTAAGATGCTAAGCATGATGTTTTGTTAACTTTCTGTTTAGCTCACTATTAAAATTAGTAATTTTTCCTTTGTTAGTTTCTTTGTTCAAGCGGTTGGAAGCAGGCAGCTCCACCCAAATTCTTCATTACACCAGTGCCCTTAAAATGTTTATCTGTTGTGTCAGCTTGGTGCTTGTATTCTAGTGTCTTAAATTGTTTTGTCAGGAAGCCGTCAGTGACGTTCTGTTCCCCTCCCTTACTCCCCCCAGTAAATTGTGTACTATTTATCTTCTTAATGTTATTTTTAAAATAAAGATTATTTATTTTAACACCTATGTATTTTCATGCTCCCAATTTTAAATCCCTAAAAATAATGACCACAAAAAGTGCACTCAGCAATCCTATAGCAGACCCTGTGCGTGCAATTACCTCATTTAGAAAATCACAATAACCACACAAAATTCAATGCCCCATCTGGAAAATAGGAAATACTATTTCCTTTCTTCTACCTTTGTCTGTGTACATAGCTGACTCTTGAGGATAAGCAGAGTCTCATTATGTTGGTAGATATATATACACACATACACAATACATATGCTCACACAATACTGCAGATAATTTGGGCCTGATTTCTGTTGGGGCTGCTAGCAACTCTGGTATCTTATTGCACTTCAAATTTTGGCATGAAATCTCTTGCCAATTTTGCCCATCCTTGCTATTTCCAGCTCAGGCTGACAGTTTTGGCTGGCTGCCTTCCCTGCTTGGGTAAACCTGGGAAAGCACAGCTGAGCAAAGATGTAGAACCGCCCCTCTCCCCTCTGCCCCATAGGTGTTTGGTGGGGTTTGAGCCAGGTGATGGAAAGTAAGCCCTTATGGTCATTTTTACAGAGAGAGGGGCAGATCAGGAGAACCTGGACCTCTGATGTACCCTGTGATGAAGAATAAAAACTGCTTTCCTCTCCTTCTGTCTCCCCAAGTGGAAGGAAAGGAGTCCCTGGAGAAGCATGAATGCAAAAATCCCCAAGACAGGGTCACCAGGTAAAGGAGTACCACAACTGCAGGAGGAGCTGGGACATCACATAGGTCATGCAGCAGTAAAAAAGGGGGGAAGCAAATAGTACAAAAGACTTACAACTACTATTGAACTTCTGGGTTTGGGGTTTTAATATCTCTTTGTTGGATGGGGAATGACTCCAACATGTGTTCACATAGAGAACTCCTACATTATAAGCTCTGGAGGTGATCAGTTCTAAGCCGTCCAGCATACCACTGCCTTGTTCCTGCTGGAAAAGACTTACCCGTAGGGCGACACAAACATGTCAATTTTTTTAAGATATACAAGCTGCACTAAGTTTCTACACAGGAATTTAAAAAACATATGCACTTAAGCATGATGTTCCATCTCTTTTCCTTCCCCAAAACACTGCGCCACATTAATCTGCTCTCAAATAATGAATGAGTGGAAGTATAGCATTTCCAGGAGCATTTAACATGCATTTGTTGGAAAAGCAGCGCTGCCCTCTTCTCCCACTTATTTCTACAAATACAGAGGGCCTCTGCTGCAGAGGGCTTATGACAGCCCAAGGGCATATGAGAGGCCATTTGTTAAAATGCTGGCAAAGAGTACTGGCATTGTACATGTCAACTCCTGCTTTACCAGGGTGGGCAGAGGGCAGCTGGAGCCCAAGTGTATTTGGTGTGAAGCCTCAGAGATGAGATGGAGCAGGGTTTGCTCTTTTCACTGGAATCTCCACCAGGAATTCCTGGAGAGTACAAAGCAGTCTCTTAAAAAATGTTTCCATTATTCCAGCCTGCAGCAAATCCTAGAAGTTGCTCAGCTGAAGTTACCAGTCACATTTTCTATTACTGTCTTCCAGTAACAGAGAAAATGTGCAGGCTGCAGTCACACTCAGGAACAGCTCCCGCTGCACTACGGGCTGGTCCTCGCACTGGCAGCAGAGAGATAAGAGATAAGAGATAAGAGACAGGAGAAACCTATGAAAGAAAGGAGGATAGAGATGGTGAGGAATGAAGCAATCTGGATTTGGGTTTTTTCAAGCTTGCTCCACTGTCAAGTTTTCCCAAGCATGGGTCATTACCCCTTCCAGTATTGCTTACTGTGAAAAAAGGCACATGGAAAATGACACACCTTTGACACCCAGGATGTTCTCACTAGGCATTTGGTGATTTTTTGAAAACAAAGTCTCAAGTATTTGGTCTGCAAAGTGAATCTATCATTCTTACAGTTTGACGTCTTTTTGTGCTACTACAGTGGATCCAGTCTTTTTTTTTTTCTTCTTTTACTACTACAGAGTACTTCTTTTACTACTACTAGTTCTTGATGGGTTCAGATTTCAGATAGCTCTTTCTGCAGAAACCAGGGTACTGCATGGGAAGTTATGCTACCGGGATAGCAGAGCTACTTTGCATGCGTGACAGGAACTCCTGGTGATTATAAGCGCTGCAGATATGCATCTCCCTCATAATTTTTTTCTAATTCAGGCCTAGAAAAGTGAAATTCTGTGATTTACAAGTTGTTCATGACCACAGTGTACTGCTGCTGCTGTAGCTGGGGTTGGGCCCTCTGTCAGGCCATACAGAGCTGAGTTTCACAGGCAGTCGCAGCACACACCAGCTGTGCAGCCCCAGAGCTGCGTGAGGCAGCGAGCAGCTCGGGCTGGCTGCTTGTGGCAGCCACCATGACATCTCCAGCAGCTGTCACAGGGCTGCCCTGCACGGAGGCCCAAAATCTGGGTGCCAGATTCCCTCCTCTCCCTTCATCCCAACACCAGGGGCCATCTAAGAGCAAGGGCAGTGTAAAAACTGAGAGCACTAGGAAACAATTATTCATGCATTTTCAACACTGTACTATGGTTAATCTGTGCTTCTTTTTCAATGCTGTCAGGTGAAGGAAAGAGCCAGAAAGTATCTCAGAGAGGTACTGGTATTATTTTTGCCTTTCAGGTCTTTTAAATTAGGTCACTTTACACTCTGCTGCTTAACATTTCTTGTATGACAATCTCAAAGCAATTGATATTCAATTAATTCACAACCTTGTTCTGGTTTTGGATTTGTTGTTCTCATTTTCACTGTAGACACCAAGGAAGAGAAAAGTTCAATCACTGGCCAAATACCATGCAATTCAGCAGTAGCAGAACTAAGGACAGGGGCTCAACATGCTGAATATACTCTGGCAGCTTCCTCAAGCTGAACAAGCAGAACCTGAGTTGAGGCAACACACACACACTCTTGGGAGAATTTCAGCTGACCTCTCAGGTCTTCTGAGGGTGCACGGGGAGGACTGATTTACCCCTTTCACACGAGGTTTTTTGTAAACCACATTACACTTTTTACCTTTGCCATCCTTGTGTGTGGGAATGTATAACAGGACTGAAAGGGGCCAGCTGGAAAAGAGACAATTACTACCTTCTTTCATACGCTAGTTGTTTCTAGCTCTTCAGTAAGTGAGTTAGGCAGCTCATAAAATCCTTAAAAATGGCCCTATGATCTCTGGCCCTACGAAGTCAAGTTAGGAAGAGGCTTCTAAAAGGACAGAGGAGTTATATCCTCTGAAATATATCTTTAAAGCCAAACTGAATTACCACCACCTCTTCTCAGTGAATGTATCAATGTGAGAGTTTTAACCGAGGATCCATCAAGGGCAGGAGAGGAAAACACAC
Organism: Horornis vulcanius; assembly: GCA_013401035.1. Classification (NCBI taxonomy): domain Eukaryota; kingdom Metazoa; phylum Chordata; class Aves; order Passeriformes; family Scotocercidae; genus Horornis; species Horornis vulcanius. The sequence goes on from VZUA01090031.1 coordinate 31,969, forward strand.
ATTTCAGCAGCTTGAACTTACCTCGAGTTTCTCCTGATGTCTAAAAAAGACAGGGGGAGCTTCCCTTCTGCACCCTCTGTTGCATATGAGCTCCAGATGCGTGCATGCTATTTTCAGAGTGAGAGGATACAGATGTCATTAAATATGCTGGTGATCTGCTCCAGTCTATTGAAATTTTTTAATCTGAGCTCAACACCCAAAAAAAGTATTTGAAGACTCAGCATGAAGAGGGGAAACAACTGCAATAAAAGTTGTAGTTCCCATATTACCAAAACAAGGTGCAGGGCACAGATCATACCCAGTATCATGAGCCCTAAGTCCTGACAATTGATTCAGGAGATCTTGCAGGACCTCTGGAAAAAGTAAAAAACATTCTAACATGGTGTTTTCTTCTCACATGGTAGTAGGGTTATGAAGTAGCTTTTTATGACCCATTCAGTTTTCCTTTTATAGCAGCCTATTTATACACTCCAATTCAGTCACAGCTTCCACTGTACTGATTACTACAGTGCTCATTTCCTCATTCTGAACTGTGCATGCATTTATTTCCTTCGTTTTTATTCTCTCCTTATTAGATCGATTAGCCTTGCGTTACCCCTCCACCCCGTTGTTTAGCCTCTCCTACCTAGGCTTCTTTTCTAGGGGCACTTGTCTCACTGACAAGTTACTAAGTAACCAACAAAATAAATGTTTTAAGAAAAGCTTTCCATCCTTTTTCATTTTTTAATGCATGAAGAATAGATTCAACACAGTATTTGAGCAGCGGTTCAGTATCATTCAAGTTAAAACTTCCTCTTCCGCTCTGAACAGGCCATGAAAGTAAGACTTCTTAAAACTCACTATCCTTTCTACAGTCCCATTTATTTACTGTGCTGGTTAGTGCCTAAAGGCCACTGATCCTTTTTGCTCACAGCATGTATTATCAAAGTCACTGACCTGTACATCATTTCAAGACTGAAATCCAATTTAATGTTTTCCCATTTACACTAGACATAAGTTATGCAGCAAACTTTTAAACAGTGCTTCTAAATTCACAACACACTTAGTCTAAAACTCCTGAAGTTAATATTTTTGCACTCCCGTTAATGTTTGCTAAAACCCGTAACATTCTTCAGCTGACTAAAAGCTTTACATCCTTAGAACGTAAAATCTAAATATAAATGTGGTGGGTGTATGTGGATCTTTTCTCTCTGAGGAGGCTCTGTTACGAATTTCCACTGTTTTACGCCACCACCAAGCCTCTGCTAAGCCGTGACACCTGTTCAGAATTTTCAGTTTCTTAACCCCTTATTACTTCCTACCATCCACAGCAGAAGTACAGGAAAAGAGTTCCATCATCCTGGACTCGCTGTATTAATTCTCCGTGGCTCCTTGGTGTCCTTCAGTATTTTATATTAATACCCACCTTAAGGACAACTAACTAAATTGATGAACTTGCCTCCCTCATAACATATGCCAGTAGATAATCTGGTTATCAAGCAGATCCTGGAAAGAAAACCTACAAATTCCACAGGAGGAACACCAAAGATAATACTGTTAATAAATATTATTACTGATAATAATAAATGGTTTATACCAAAATGAAACAGCACTACAGCCTTTATGTAACATTATGCGAAATGCATTCTTGTCATTCAAGGATTCACTATTCTTAGGTTTAATATATTTAGCAAACATTGGCAGTGCACAATGCTACTGATCAAAAGTTCTTTTTGCATTACTATGTAGACGGTCTTTTTACCATTTCTGCAAAAAATAAACCATGAGGATATCTCCTGGTTAAAAGGCAAAATACCGTGTTGAGATTAAATGCCTCCATAAAAAAACCTGTTTCAAAAGACTCCTTTTCATTAAAAAACATATAAGACTCAAATTAACCACAATATGAATTTTGACCTGATTTATTCACACAAATCAATCCAAATTCATTTGAGGCCCAAAATATATATCATAAGGATACTAGTAAATTTTTCCAGGTACTAGAGGATCTTGTATAAATGTATCTGCTCGAGTGCTTCTCTGTCAACATCCTTTTCCATATACACATCATAGTTTAGCTGCACCTCTTCGACCCATTTACTGAGCTGTACATCTGTCTGAAACAATGAAAGCAGATCCTTAAATAAACACCATGTTAAAAAACAGCAGGAATTTCAAGGTTAAGGAGTTTCAACATTAAGAAGGCAAGGCATAATATGAGAGACTCGTTATATAATATTGTTAATATATAATATATGCCAAATTATATGGCAATGATAAATTAATTTCTGGAAAAGCCATTTTAACTCAAATAGGAGATAATAAAGGTAACTTTAAAAATTGTCTCAGTCAATAGTCTAGATATTTTGTTAGTATATTACAACCGCTTTTCTTTATGCATTTGTATAAGCCTCAAGCATCCTGATCAGAGGGTGACATTCTGACAGATATGCTGAAGGAGCAGCTAACAGTATCATGGAAGAGTCACAGGTATTTTCTTGTTTCACACCCAGGGAGTATTGTATTAAGGCTACAAAGGGCTTCTCAGCTGCTCTGTGACTACAGCCTGCTCCAAGAAAAGTTCAAATGACACCACTGCTGCTCTTGGGGCTGAAGATCTACTTCATCCATCAGCATATAGGCAACAAGTAATTCAATTGCTCTAAAACTAACTACTGTTGCAAGCAAGTCACTTTATACATAACCTTGTCATGCCTAATTAGTGTTTTGTTTCCTAGCTAAAGCCAGGCCACATAATTTGACCAGGTATCACACACATGATCTACCAATGACCAATGGCAGAATGGACAGAGAGCAGAGCGTGGCTCGTCGGGAGTGCTTACTACTCAGGGAACAGCACAGAGCATTCAACATCTTTGAAAGATTTAAAGCTATGTAACTGCTTCAAGATTCCTGATGGTAGTCACTTGGCTAGCTGGGAGACCACATCTCTCACTAATCTCTACGTCCAAAAGCTCATACTGCCATATTAATACACATGTTAATACAATGATTCATGCAGCCTCCTGATTTAGGCTGGGATTTTCCTTTTCATATGAGGACAATCGAAGTACAGGAAGGTGTGTTGGTGGTCAACCACAAAACAGAATCCAGAGTCTTCTACCTTTTAATCTCTGCACAAAATTATATATCCTTCCTTACAGCAAAACTGGCAACCAGCTAACTTCCACTACAGAAATACCACTTTGACAGAAAATAACAAAGTGTGTCAGCTAAAAGAGGCTGAGGGAACTTACCTGGAGCTTTGAAAGTGATTCCTCAAGACTCGGAACTGTCACTAGTAAGGATCCTCTTTTCCTTACATTACAAGCAATAAATTCCCAAGCTCTGAAACATATTTAAAGGTAGGTGACCAGTTTGTTGGGGAAAAAACACCCATATTTAATATAAAATTAATCTAACACTTGCAGTTTATTGGCCAGAGGTAGACTAAGCTTAAAGATTTGCAATACGTGCTTATTAGTCATTATTAATATCTAAGCAAATGTATTTGCAGAAATAAAACCAAGTTTTGTATTAAAAACACAGAGAATATATAGTCTTACAATGTTAGACTTTGTAAATTTATAATTCTCATACATATATGCATATCATTTGGTATTGTCAAGACTTTCACTTTGAACAAGGATTAAACATTGACATTTGGCCCCTTTCAATTTTAGGGTTTGAAGAAAATCCAGTCCTGAAATGCAGTCCTTCATTAAGCTTCACAACAAGCTGCTCTTGACATACATACTTCGTGTACAGTCGTGACAGTGTACTTCTCTTAAGACATTAGTAATCAGAGTATTTAAATATAGCCCCCAGCATTCCTTGTTTTTTGATTTTGCAAGTAAAATCATTTTTCACAGCGCGACAATTCAGACTAAAAAGAATTTAATTTCCAGCATTCTTCAAATGTCATTTGTCTTCATGCTACTAATGCAACACTAAACCACTATCCCCAAGTTATGACAGAATCAAATGAATTCTCAGTTATGTGCCTGGAAACATATCTCCTGGCATTTTGAAACACTGTCCTTCACCCATCCACTCTGTGCCTCTCTGGCTGGCATTATCACCTGGTATCCAGGGCAGCAGGGCAAGCCTTAGCTGAAGCTGGTACAGAATGTCAGACTTGGCTGGGACCAAGTGGAGACACAGGTATTCCATTGTCCTGAGTGGTTAGTCATGACCATAACATATCCATATCCATA
>VZUA01090036.1:0-12775 GCA_013401035.1 Horornis vulcanius
GCTCAGCCCAGGGCAGGGGGTTCTGGGTTCTCCAAACCCTGCGTGCTTTATTGCAGTTACAAACATCTAATTTAGTACAGCTCACTCAATACTGGAGTTTGAATCCCTCAGAAACAAAGATACAGAGAAATCAACAGCTGAGCAGAGCAAGGTTGGGACTTCTGCAAGGCCACTCAGGGATTCTGTGGCAGACCCACCATCCATCCCAAGGCGCTGGTGTCCACTGCTTTGACAAACATCATCCCTTTTCCTAATTCCTGGGATCTGATGCCACTGCTTTTCACTATTTAAATGCAATCAAATGCCAGAGCACTTTGTTGGATCTGGGTCTCCTGACTGACCCTTGCCATTGGCAGCTGCGTGCTGAGATAACGGAGAATGAAACACATAAAGGCTGGAGACATCAAATGAGGGTAAGGTATTTTTATGGCCAATTTTTTGCCAAAAAAAATGTGGAATCCCCACTGGGCCTCTTGAAAATTTCAGCTCAAAGATTGCACAGCAGGGCACAACAGAGGCATCAAACCAGCCTGGACCAGAGAAAGTTTCTGCCTTACAGTCAATAGAGAAAGAGAAAAGATTGTTCACAGGGTGATTCAGAGCTCTGGTGGGCCCTTAAATCTCTTTTAAAAAGTACATTTACGACAGCAAAAGATAGTCACAAACATGCTAATTCCACCAGAGACATCAATTTCGACTGCCACAGGAAAATAAGTCAAGTGAAATGAAAATAAAAGGAAATAATTTTCTGTTAAGTTTAGCTTTTCCTCATTCTTGCTTGTTTGTTTTATGATGCATTGTCTGTTATGATCTTCCACAAAGAACCTCTACTTCATCCACCAGGGCTTTCCTGGAGGCTGAAAGCACCATGGTAATTGTTTTCCTCTTCCATTATCATTTATCTTTTATAAAGAGGTGTTACCTATGACACTTGCCTATGAAGGGCAGTTTTTCTTGCTGAAAGCTTAGCTTCAGAATAATGGGAAAGATTAGCATACCTTTAAGTTGTCTCATTTCTTTACAAACCCATGACAGATAAATGATACTTCACAGAGCCAATTCCCTCATTTTAAGTACTGCATTTAATTAAATGAAGGAGCACAGCTCTATTTCTTAAAGGAAGCTTTTGAGTTTCCCAACTACAGGTTACTCTCAAGAGTCTCCGTCTTCAGCTTGCTGGTCTCTAAGACACAGTTCTGAAAGAAAGAGCTTTTTACAAAAGTCAGGAGTAAAAAAAAAAAAAAAAAAAAAAGAAATTATCTATGCCTCTGTGAAAAATACAAAAGGCCAAAAACCTTTCTGAAATGGAACAAGTAGAATCTCTGTTTCTTCCCTACAGAAGATTATGATGACCAGACGTGAGCCTTTCAACACATACTCCTTTAAGTCTGTCTTTTAATCAAAACCATCTAAGATGAAATCTTCCCAAAATTACCTTTTTCTTTTCGATTTGGAGTTGTTTGTTTCTGTCTCAGGAGGGGAAAATTGAGGTTGTAGCACTTGAGGAGCAGCAGCTTAGTGAAAACTGTAACTAGATACATCAGACTTGTAGGAAATAAAGAGATGGGAATGTGATTTATCCATGCACCTTCTCCAAGGCAACTAAGCAGAACATCTCCTTTAGCAAATTTGAAATCCTCATGTCTACTCAACCCAAAAACCCATGCAGAACTATTTGTCACAATGATTCCTAAACAGATAGCAAATAGTGTGAATGATAACAAGGGAAAAAGCAATAAATTGGAAGTTTTAAGATTCATATTCTTATGTAAACACAAAGAATCAAATCTGAGACACTCAAGACAAGCAGGATTCAGAGTTTACACAACATCAGGCTAGGAAAGATGCATCATGAGTTAAAGCTCACTGCTAAGGATTTTCTTTGATGGACATCATGAGGGTGGGAAGCCAAGAGCTTGGATATAAAACTGATTCCGGAGGCAGAACAGGAGCAAACTAAAAAGGCAAAACCCCTTTTCCCCATCCCTCCAAAACCTAATGCAGACAGCACCTCTGAAGGTCATTTGTATAACACAGACCAAAGCGTTTCTGAGAGATGTCTGATTTGCAAGCTCTGTGTCTCCCAGGGCATCCTTGTCTCTGCTCCATGAACATTGTGTTACAGTTCTAAGGCACGAGGCATTGTGTGACTTTTAACAATGGGATTAAAAATCACTGGGATCGTAAAAGCTCTGGAGCAGGGGGCATCTCTTTGGCATTTGTGCAGAGCCAAGTACAATGTGGGGCTCTTGTCCGTGGCCAAAGCCCCTCAGAGAGACAGCACAAATAGAAGTTACAGTCCCAAAAAGTCCAGGTTCCAGCAACATCAAGCACCTGCAGCCTCAATTAGCACAATGGGGTGGTGTGGCACTAATTATTGTCGTGCTTGGAATGCTCTGGTTGCCCAGTGGGGGAGCAAAAAGGATCCCACACGTCACTGAGGGGAACAGGAAACACACTGGGGACCCCTCAGAGCTGCCTCCAGCAACTGCACAACAACAAATGCTCTGCAAGCAAAGCAGCCCTGACTGCAACCTCTGAAGGACAAGAAAGGCATTAAGTTGTTAATCCTGGTTGTAATGAGGGGTTTGGCCCATTCTAGGTTTGAGCATTCAGGGCTCTTGCAAACAGCTCCGTGATCCCTGCCAAGCTGCAGCTCTGCTAATTTCTTCCTTACATCCCTACCTCCCAACTCCATTATTTGTAGTAAGTCAAATGCTGAGCTGGAATAAGCCAGACCAGATCCATTCGTTTATGGAAATACACTAATTTTTACCAGCTGAAGTCTCTGGTCTCTGTGATAAATGGTAACTACATGAAAAATGACTTAAATTAAGAGAACCAGTGCTGGCTTTTTTAAAACGTAAAATATACATCACTTCTTCTATTCTGCACTTCCAGAAAATTTGAAGCATTTTCACTGAGCTAAAGCTCACGTCCCACTTATTTTTTTTTCCCCTGGATATCCTTATTCACAGCCCAGCGGAGCTGGCACATGTGCTGTGCTCACCACAGAGGTGACTTGGAAGCACAGAGGCTGAAAGGAGCTCGCTGTGTGATGCAGCTCTCGCTCCTACACGGGGTATCAGTTTTCATCCTGCTTAGCTAAAGCCTGGAGAACAGCAGACCCCAGAGTTTCTGTGGCTCTGAGTTGTTAGGCAAGCCACAGGGCCAGGTAAATAATGCCATTAAAAGGAATTAGAAAGAGCAGGCAAGAATGAAATGAATAGGAAGAAAGGTCTGGATGAGCTGGAGAGGAAGTTGGAATCATATATTTGATTGCAGAGGCTTCATGGTAATTTTTCATTGATTTTTTTTTTTTCCCTTTGTTAAGCACTCAAAATTATCTATCTCAGTATGGGGCTCTTTTGGCAAGCTTCTTTGTCTTAGATCTTTATGGAAATTTCCTTACAATTTCTGTAGAATGTAGAGATAGTAAAAAAAAAAAAAAAAAATTAGAATGTAGAATTAGTAAAAAATATACTCTTTGCACAGGGCTAAGATGCTTCTCATAGCAGAGAATTGGGTACCAGGACAGCAGCCACCCTTTATGGCTTTCAGTTTTATGGTATTCCAGAGCTTTATGTGTCTAAAAAGAGAGGGGCTCAATATCCACCCAAAACCTGTAACATCACACATTGAACACAGTCAAGGGAAAGGAAGAAAATGCTCCAGAGCTCTGAATATGCAACTGAACACAAAAGAATCAGGAATTTGCTGGGAGTGCTGAGATGGAGGGAGAAATTCACCTTTTCTCCTGGCAGACACAGCCCCGAGGAGCAGCACAGGAGCTGCTCTGCCCAGGGGTGCCTGGAGCTGCTTCACAGCCAGCTCTAACTCACAGGTGACTCCAGCATCTGCTCTGTCACCGAGTGCTGCTGGCCCAGCACTTCTGCCTCGCCAGCTCCAGCAAACTCTGCTGCTGTGAAGAAATGAAGATGAGCGTGAGGATTCTGCTAAGCTATGAATAATATGAGTTGTCTAAAGGCCTCCTGGCACATTCCACACCAAGTTAAAGCAGCAATAAATAAGAAAAATACAGTCAAAGCTGTAAGGTACCGACAGTAATACAAAAACAAACAACCCCAAGCTAGCACTTGGCAGCACTGCTGTCCCTACCACACTCAGTCTATTCCCTGCTTTAAAGAAACATCCTACACAACTTAACATACTTTTTTATGATTATTATGAATGCCATTATTGCTTTAGAATATGCAAAGCGTTTCAGGGAATAAATAAAGCCTTTGCTAAGGTGGATGTTCCATGACACAGCACTTGACCATCAGGCTCCCAGAATTAAAACCCCTGAATATTCACCCAACCCTTATGCATCCCTTGTCTGCCAACTTGGTCTGCAGGATTTTGACAACCAGCCTTTAAAAGCTGCCTTTTAGTGCCTGTCTCCCATTCCCAGGAAACTGAAAAGCAACAGAGAAAAGTAAAACAGAGAAATAAAGGACCACATTTTTATAGACATCCAACAGTCCAAATAGAAAAAGAGGAAGTGATCCCCATTCTGGAGTAGCCCAACTCTGTATTTGTTATTTCCATGATTCTTTCACTCTGCACAAACTCTGTCAGATGCTGGGAGCCCCTGACATGGCAAAGCTGAGGAAGGTGCCCAGCACAGTTTAACCTCTGGATGAGGGAACAGGACAATTCCTCAGCTCCAGAGGAAGAATGTGAACCCTCACCCGTGAAGAGGAGTTCCCTTAATGTACAGTCTGTAGGGAGAGTCCCCCACACGTTTCTGGATCCTGGCAGGAGGCTGAGGGTTGTGTTCATGCCCTGCCATGGCCTTTGCATGGCCAACATGGGAAATGAGTAATGGAAACCATTTCTGGCTTGTCTCAAAAACAGCTAAAAATATCAAATAGCTTTGTCAAGTGACTAGAGGGAGAACCCCCCTCCCAGAGGAAATGAAAACATGAAAACTATGGGGACAAATCAAGTGGATTCCCCAAATGACATCCCTGCTCCTCCCTGGAAACTCTTCCATTTTCAGAAACAAGAGTCACAGGGTAAACACGACACTTGCTACAGTGGCACCTCTCCTCACTGAAAACTGACATTCCTGGGAGTCCCTGAAGAAAATGGGGGAAAAAATAATCAGGCATGAGACGTCAGCACTCGGGGACAAAGGCAACATAACCAGAATGGGATATTTATAAAGAAAAATATATAGGGAAAAGGACTTTCCCTCTGACCTACAGCATCCCACTGAGAGAGGTGCCTGGAAAAGCTCCCCAGTCTTCCTATAATGGAGTTACAGCTGTAAAGTACAAATAAAATAAAAGGTTCTAGAAAAAAAATCTTTGAGAAAGATGCTAAAATAACCCCCAGGTGCCTGGAGAAAGCCCCAGGCTTTGAGCCATTCCCTGCAGAGGAGTGCACAACTGAGTATACACAGAAAACTCACTTTATCATTGCATCCAGCTGCCATCCTGGTGATGATCCTGAAGGCTTGAAAGGGCTGCTCCAAGCCACATCCAACCTGTGGGCAAGGAGGGGGAAAGAACTCATCTCTGCCCTCCCAAACCAGCGAGAACCTCCCACAGCACAGCTTCAAGCCAGCATGGCCAAGCAGGATTCCACTCCTTCAGCAGCAACCCCTCAGTCCAGCCAGGTTCAATCTACATTTCCCTGCTCCAGTCTGATGGAGCAAATCTGATGCTGGAGTTACTGCTCTGCACCGGTGTGGGACCAGATGCAAAGGATGCAAAGATCAAGGCTGCAAAGCCTCAGGCCGCCAGTGCCCACCCTGCACCATCACCTCCTGTGGTGCAGGTGGTGGTTACTCCCACTTTTCCCACAGTAACACAGATTTCAGCAACGATTTGCTCATGGTAGTGTTGGTACAACTCCTCTGGAGTCTCAGAAAGCTCATTCTGGGCAGGACAGGGGTGTGTCACACAGTGGGACAGGCTCCTGTCACCCTACAGCTGCTCCCTCTGCCCAGCACACCACGAGGACATCGGGCAGGGCCCAGCCAACAAGAGCCTGCCCCGTGCAGAGGAGCATTTCAGGGAAGCAAATAAAAGTAGTGTGGATGAAAGATGCAAGATAATCCCCTGCAGCAGCTCCAGGGTAGGAAATTAAAAAGCTGGAGCTGCTCCCGAGCCACCAGGGGTGCCCACAGAGCATCACTCACTCTGCAGTGGAGGCAACCCAGCTCAGCTTCCCCTCCTTGTGCTGGGGATTCTCCTGCCTTGGGAATATTTTAATTTATCTCAGCTTGGTCAAAACCATTAGAGTATCATTTCCAAATACATGCAATCTTTTCTACCAATGATTTTTTTTCTGTTGGGAGAGAGATATTTTTATATTTTTTGTTCAAATTCGGGCTTTTTCCATCACAGAAAAACTTTTTTGTTGTTGTTTTTGAAAATTTCCAGCTACACAGTCCACCAAAGCTTATCTGCTTTACAGAGATGAGTAGCTGAGTCAACTCTGCAGGGATTCAACCCTCTAGGCTCAAACATCATGAGTGCTTCCTCTCCCTCATTATATAAAACAATTAGTAGGGAGGAGAGAAGGCTGCATTAGAGCTGGCATTTCCTGTGCTCATCCCCTCCTAGGACATCTCTCAGCAATGCCTGTATTTATGTGAGCTGATCTTAAGCCCCAGATATTGGATGCAGACACGGATTCAGATCCATCAATCCCAGGAGAAGTGATGCAGTTCAGGCACAGCAGTAAAGGAGGCCTGAAATTCAGTGATTTGCTCCAAACCTGGCTGGCATTTTTGGGAGAGGGGCTTTCTCACCTCCTCCTGTTGGGTTCATCTCTAATGAATCCCTCATCAACACACCTTGTCAGACCACTAAAAATTCAACTTTCAAACCCCAAAAGCAGCAGCATTTCAGGGAGAGAAAGCACAGCTACAATTCAAAAGCCCAGGCAAACAACTACTACAGCTCATTGTTTTCAAGGCTTTTGCCCTTTGTGTTTAGCACACACCAGGTTCACTTAAACTCTGCTCTGAAGTTAGGAATAGAACAACTTGGGCTACAGGATAATATTCTTGATGAGGTATATGTTGAGGATGTTTAGAGATGTCAATGCTCTGATAAAAAGTGAATTTTAGTCCCATTTAGAGCAATAAAACCACTTAAGCAGTATCCTTCTTGGAAGGCTGAATCATTGCTCAAGCTAAGCCTGATAAGTGTATTGCTTAAAACTGCCTCTTTCTGCATTTAGAGTTGGTAAGCAGAAAATAGAGCCTTCATTTCTCATTGAAGGCTTTCTGTCCAGTCCTAATTTACTGCCTTGGAAACTGTTGTCAGGAGAGCATCAAAGGGAGGCAATGAGGGCTGTCAGAGGCTGTCAATCCTGAGAACATCTCATTAAGTGCCCTGCTAGGACAGGAACAATATAATTTATTCTGAGGCTTTAAGGAAGGGGATCTCCAGACAGATCTTTAGCTGAAAGGTAGCAGGTTTTAAGGTCTCTCTGCTGGACTTGATAAACTGGACAGGGTTACCTTTCCTGCAGAAAAGGGCTGATGAGGCAGGGAGCAGGATATGGAGCTGGCCTGTGGTTTGTTAATTATCTGCAGATTCCCCAACCTCTTTTATTACCAGGACTTAAAACCTGCAAACCCAGAGCCAAAGGAGGTTTGAAGTTCACTCAGCAAAGCAGCTGACTTTGATGGGAATCACTTCAAGTTCACATAAGGGCTGCAGGACTGGACAGGGAGAGGGGAAAGCGTGGAGGAGGATATTACACTCCTGGATGTGAGTTGCTGGCTGAGGAACACATGAGAGGTGAACAGGCACTAAAGAGCACATTCAGGCTGCTGAGATTTCTCCCGAGCCCCTTTGCCTCTTGGCTGGCTTCAGATTCAGGCCTTCAGATCTTCCTTTGGGTCTCCTGAGCATTTCAGTAGTGCCTGGATTTTGATAGAGCCTAGGCAGAGAGATGGAGGTGAAATTTAAACTCTGAATAAGCCTGTATGTATCATTATTTTAACCTCCCCACAAAGGGCTTTTTACTCTTGAGGGAATGCTTAAGAGCAGAGCCTTTGCATGTTTAGCAGCTTCATGAGCTTAGCAAAAAGGTGAACTTTTTGCTGGTCTATGCAGACTCTACTGTTTTGGGAGAAACTTTGTTATGGCCATTCCTACAATATTTTTCACACCTCTGCTGCACATTAGTGTATTCCCTGGAAAAAACAGCAAAAAATATAGCTCACATTACCCATAAGAAAGGTAGAAATAAAGCAGAATACAGTCAGATTATGAAAAAAATAAATAAAATAATATACTAACCAGAGGAGTTTATGCACAGCCTCTGTGCAAGCCTTGCCTGCAGCCTCAGACTTTACACACAGGCACTGACCCTCAGCCTAAGGGGGCCAGAAGCAGCAGCACTGAAGCACGAGATGTGGAGCAACTCAACATTCCTGGGAGTCCCAGCACTGCCAGGGCTTTGCAGGGAACAGGAGGTTTGAGAGCCATGAGTTCAGGGCCACTTTGCTGGGGTTTGGCAAGAAAATACGAGTTTTGATTCCCATCCTGAGTAGCAAGCACTGAAAGAGAAGCAGTCTCACCCAGGTGGGGTTTATCTCTGTTTGCACACACTTGCATCTGTGATTTGCCAGGTGTTTTCCAGGGATTCAAGGAGATTAACCCAGCTCTAAGAAATTCACAGTTGAACAACATAAAGGAATATGTCAGACACAGGAGAAAGAAAAGGTGGCAGTATTTGCTTCACAGTAATCACCACTGTAAGTCTCCATGAAAATGTATCTGTTACAAGGAGGGGGAAGGTGTTGGAGCAGAGGCACACATCCTTAATCTGGTTTGCTGGAATACTGGGAGCAGTGAAGCAGGACCTGCCAAAATTAATCCTGCACATGCACAAAGCCTCTCAGATCCACTCTGTGCACCTTGCAATGAAGCCTGGACCACTGAGGCACAGATTTATCAGCCCTTGAGCTGCCTGGACTAAAGACACTCTGTATGTGTGATTCCAGAGTTGAGTCCCTTTCACCACGGGTGGAAAAGTGGACTTGTAGTCACTGCACTGAATATATTTTGCAAATTCAGTTTAGTTAACCTTCAATTCACTTATTTTTGTCCATATTTCTCTGTCCCAAACTCAGACTGCCTTTTACTAATCTTCCTAACACACAGAGAGCAACTGCAAATACCAGCCCAGCAGCTGGGTTGGACCCTGAAACAGAAAGGGTTTTCCCTCTGGTGCTGGATGTGATGGAGGCCTCTGCCCCATGGCAGGTGCAGCAGCAGCTCTTCTCCCTGGATGCTGAAATCATCCTTGTCAGCAGGAGAAGGGCTGCTGAGAAGAGCTGTGCTGGCCCTTTTTGACAGTTGAGGCCACAATAAAACCTTTGGCCTGGCTGCTGGGGAAGACTCTGCACTGCATGCAGGCACCGTGGGGTGCTTTAGGTGTTCATGCTCTTTGGATCCTTCCTGGAATCTTTTATGAGAGGCAGGCACACATCTTCCCCAGAGATTCAACACAGTGCCATTATTCATATTATTTCTCCAACCACACAGCAGATGGCTTTAAAGGAGCCACAAGTGATGTAAGGGACCCTCTGCAGACATCCTCTCACGTGTTGCTGACTCTTCCCAAGCAATTCCAACTCCACTGGATCTCCGGTGTGGGCTCTGTCAGCATTCCCAGTGGGACAGCATTCACTGGGCTGTCTCTATTCAGGCAAGGCAGGAGCAACAGCCCCAAGAGCAGCTTAGAGAGCTGTTTGTGCTTGTTCTACTGCAGAGAGCAGTTTCCTGGTCACCCTTCTCCCTCACAAAACATTTTCCTGTGTGCTGGGCTTGCCTCAGCAAAGCTGCCCTGCAATATCCACAGATCCCATGCAGGTGTGTGCAATGGAATGCACCCACATCACAACAGGAATCACTGCTGTGCCAGGGTCATGCCAGGCAGGTGAAGAGGTTAAATACACCCTTAATCCACACACAGCTCCCCCGAGCACTCCCCAGCTGAACAGACAGAAAATGAGTTCATCTTCCTCGCTGAATTTTTCCTGTCCTCACTGTCCTGAGGAAGAGGAAGGCACAGTCATGATTTCTTTTTTTCCCTCCAAACATCCAAATCACAAATACACACTCTAGGAGACAAAACATTTCCCTGCAAGAACAACTGACAAATCTAGGACCCTGATAACCCCACAGATGCCACCAGAGGTGCCACCAGAACAGGAGCTGACCACCCTTCAGCAAGGGAAGGGCAGAATGAAGGGACAGGCCACTGCCAGGGGGCTCCCAGAATTCAATCTGTGCCATAGCCTGGTAGAAGTCAGATGTGAAAGACTTTATGAGCTGCTACAAATTTAGGGAAAATCTGAGCAAGGAGCTGACTAAAATTTTAGTCCAAGCAAGTTTTGGCGCCTCGGTTTTAGAAGAAGGGACCTTTGCAATCTGCTTATGGATTTTATAAGTCAAGCTGGGCCACGAATCATTTCAACTGTGTTTTGTAATGCAGTAATACTTAAAGCTGAAAGAAAGAGTCTGCATTTCAAATACTGCACTTCAATGAAAACCCTCCATATTTTCTCTTTAAAGTCTTTACTTTCCATTTTCAAAATCCAATAAATGAATAGACACTAAATGGGGCTGATAGTGGGGAGCTATTGATTCTAAGCAAGATCTGCCTGTGAAAGAGAGCTAAAATGGGCTAGAAAATAAGAGAAAATGGATGTCTGAGGCTTCAGGCAGGCAAAAGTCCAGAGAAATGTAAGCCAGGCAGGTAATGCTGGGCCAGCAAGAGAAGAACATGTGGATTTTTCTGTCTACCTGAGGTGCCCTTAATGCAAGGTGAACAACATTCAGCTCTGCCTCACACTCCAGCTGCAGTATCAGCTTTTTCAGCCCAGCCTTGCTCACACAATTCCTGCTCAGGGAGGCACAGGACGAAGCCCTGGGATAATCACAGGCAGGGCACTGACAGTGCCTGGTTTTCACTCTGAGCCAGCCTGTCAGGTGGTGTAAGTTAACAAAGCTCCCCCAAAATTGGGGCTGGAGTTCTACCCCAGCAGCAGCTTGAGGCCTTTGGTCCCACACAGGTACCAGAATTCATTCTGGCCACAGGCCCTCGTGCACAGGAATTTTTAAGGGCTTGGTTTAGGTCTCTCTGGCTCGTAGTGAGGCAGAGCTGCCCTAAAGCTGACTGCACAAATTCTCCTGTTCAAAAGCCACCTCCTTTCAGCGACACGAGCCAGGTCCATGGAGCAGCACAAGCACATCAATACAAGCATTTGAGCTCCTGCCTCAAAAAACACCAACCACTGTATCCCTCTGTCATTGTGTTTGTGAATTTGAAGGCCAGGTTAGAACATCTGCACTGCCTCAGTGCCTACCCTTCAAAAACCTCTCCCACAAAACCATCAGGTAGCCAAGAAAACTTTCAAGCTCCCTAAATTGCTTGCAGCCCCGAGTTTGATACTTCTTGTTGCAGAGGTCTCAGTGCAGAGAGCTGTTCCCACTTTGTTTCTCAGTGCACAGAGTTGTTCCAGTTGTTTTTAATCAAACTGCTTAATTACAAAACACTGGGGAACTCACTGCTTGCTTTTCAAGTTTGCTCATTAATCTGTGTTAGATTCTACCCAAATGACTGTGGCACCAAGCCAGCCTCTGCCTCACAAACCCAACATTTAAGGAAGTAAATAACCGAAAATGGTTAAAAGGCATAATTATTTTTGTAATGCAACATCTAATTAATCCGTGAAGCTCACTGAAACAAGTGCTAATTGACGAGAATACCTTAACAAGCTTTTCAAAAAGAATGATTAGGCATGGTTAGGAGCAGCTGAAATCAAGCTGCAAAGTCACTTTCCCATTTCTGTGCTGAAGCCGAGCTCAGGCAGGGCTGGGAAAGGCTCCTGTCTCCTCTCATGAGCAGCCTGATGCAGCACTTGGCTCTCTGCACCCGTCTGAGGCATGACACGTTCACCATTATCAGAGACAAGGTCCATCTAATCTGGGATCATTCATCTGCCTCTGCTCGTGGCAGCTCCAATATTGCTGCGTAAGGCCAGAGGAATGTGATAATGAAGAACTGACTCATGATGAAGCCATCATCTCCCAAAACCTCCTATGCAGCTAAATGAATCAGGGCTTGCTCTGAGCAGTATCTTGATGTGACTAAGCTCCCACAATAACTCAGCCATTCAGCCATTAGGAAGCAACCTGGAACAGCCCAGAATGAGATTTCTGCCAGAGCACCTCCAAGGTAATTTCCCCATGGCAGGCGTGACAAGCATGCCCTCAGGAGATGTGATCTTGCACGAAAAACATCGCAGAGAGGACAGGAGTTATTGAAAATACAGCTGAAATGCCTGACCTGCCAAAGCCCCAGGAGTTCTGCCGTTTCACAGGGATCCTGAAACCCTGTTCCCCCTTCTGCAGCTTGGGAAGGTCCAAGAGAGGACTTTAAGAAGTTTTTGTGCAGAAAAAAATCTCACCTCCCCAGCAGGAGCACCAAGCCTGGACAGGGTTTCTTTGCCCTGTGTTGGGGACCTGCCCTTTGGAGGTGTCACAGCAGGGAGAGGGGTGTCACCAGGCTGTGCCCACCTGCTGCTCCCATGAGTCCACAAAACCAGGGCCAGCTCACACTTCCCAGGGAGAAGAGTGAAATCTCTGAAAAGCCCTGACCATTTGAAAGCAAAATAACTGCTACTGGCTGCAAGCATCCCTTTATATTATTTTCTCAGGAGATTTTCCTCTTATCTTCAAATTGAACCAAGCAGTCTTTTTTCTCTTCTTTTTTTTTTTTTCTTTTTTTTTTT
>VZUA01090043.1:0-19337 GCA_013401035.1 Horornis vulcanius
AATTTCAAATCAGGCCATAAAGCAGGAAAAACAGATGACTGCTGAAAAAAAAATCCTAATGTAAGTGCATGTGGTGGTCTACCACTGCAGCGTAACCCCAGGTACTCTGGTAACTCCTTCTTGTCAAGGAAGCTGAGTGCGCTAAAAACTTTCATGACCTAAACACTGCAACTTCCCATGGAAACAGGGAGATATCCTTCACTCTGCAATCTGGTAGAGAGCTGATGTCTGCTCCCACCCCTGTGGAGATGGGGACTCTGATCCCAGCAGGACCACACGATGCTCATCCAGGAAGCCATTGACAGCACTGGGACTAAACCTGCAAATCCCAGCCTTTTCCCTAAGCAGGAACACAGTCCCTCCTCCAAGATGAAGGAAGAAAATAGACAAAGTTAGGTTGATGGGATAATCTGATGACAGATGCTGTGCTAAATTTCCACATTAGACAGTGATAATAAAGACTTAATAATTTCTCCATTGAATGCACAAAAATATTAATAATGCATTTCTTTTAGTAAATATTTAAGGCATGGTCACATAGTGTCATACCTGAGTACTCAATTTTATGATTTTTGTCTCCAAACCCATGACATTATTATTAATTTAGCATAACTTGTTGGGTTGTTGTTTCTTTTAAATTTGCCTCCTATTTCTGAGCCTTCCATCTTGTTTTCCAGCTATTACTTTTTTCCTATGATAAGGAGGTTAGAAAGGCTGAGATTCCCCATTAATTACATGCATGGATTTAGGAAATACACCAAATATCACATAACTTGCCATTCTTACCATATTTCATGTTTAAAGCACTTAGCAAAATTCAATTACTGGATCTGCTAGCACTGCTGTTATTTGGAGTTAGTGCAAAACAACTGCTCTGAGCAGGCCTTGGGACCCTGACAAGGCTCTTTCGAGGATCAGGCAAAAATTCTCAGGGTCACTGGAGGACTCATAACTGGGATTAAAGTTTTGGATTCCTCCTGTCCCAAAAGCACACTTCTCTTATTTTAACACTCAAACAGAGCCTCATCCACTCCTAGCTAATTTTTGCTTAGTTTGTTACTGACATATGCCTCTAGCCAACCCCACAGTAATAAAGCAGTATACAAGATCAATAAAAACAATGCACAAAAAAGTTTTTTTAAATTGAAATACCACACATCTCTGTAAGATCTGGGAAGCAACAAAGCACAAAATGGCAGCTGTTGTTTCCACACCTGCCTCTCTTTCCCATCCACTCACCCAAAATTTTAACAGAAGTGTTTATCTGAAGAAAGAAAAATAAAAAGCTACTAGGTAAGAGATAGACCCTCGGGATTCAGAGGGCCCTGATCTAGGAACAGGGAAGGTCTCATTACACCTGGAGAGTCCTTTTTCCTTTCACTGCCAAATCCCACTCTTGGGCATCCCTTCTGGAAGGCTTTCTGAGGTTGGTAGTGTTTGCACTGCTTTGAAATGCAAGTCTCCCCGCTTTGTTTGTTTTTGAAATGGTTTGAAAGGGAGGAGCAGACGTCCTTGGCTACTAAAGCTGAGCTTTCCCAAAACACAAGCTGCTGCTCTTTGTTTGCTTCTCGTTAATTAGCTGTGTGTCTAATTAGTGACAGGTTCCCTTTGGCTTTCCTGAAACCAAAGCCGCTCCATGTCAGTAGAGGTCCATCAGGGGACTTGTCAGTGACCGAATGGTTTCCAGCTGCTCTGGGGCTCTCCTCAGGAGCACGGTGCACACACACTGCCACTTAGCCCCGAGGGACTGCTGATAGCCTGACAAAGGAGATACCACTCCCTTTATCTGCACTGAACCCCTGATTTCAGGCAGGTCCAATCTGTAATATCCTAATCCACATCACATCCTAATTCACATCACATCCTAATTCACCGTGGAGACAGTTTCACAGCAGGATAGGGAACAGGGGTTCATTTTCTAACCCTCTGCTCTAATCCACTTTCCCTTCCCAGTGTTTTGCTCTGACACTTTGGTCAAGATTCACCTCAGTTACTGCAGTCCAATAACACTAAGTTCACCCAAGGGTGAAAACTACTTTTCAGCTGCACAGCGCATCACTCAGCTTTCAGGGCACTCACCATAGGATACTGTTATTGCAGTTTGTTTATTTAAACTGAGGTGAGCTTGGCCTGTTACCAGCTTTAAATTCACCTTTTTGGGGAGTCATTGAAAAATCCCTTCAGCTGTACATGCTGGTGTGAGAAAGAGGGAAGACACAGACTTGCACCATCCCAGGGGACCACTGAGACTGTTTCTCCCCCACAAACACGCTTCCTGCTCTTCTCTGCTCACTTCCCCCCTACGGGTTTCCATCAGCAGATCCCTAAAGAGAGAGGAGTTTATTTAATTCCCTACTGATGTCAGATCCTGTTGGTGCCAGAATGATTGATGGGCAAGCACCATGACTGACGGGAAGATGCGCTTTCAATTAGCGCTGTGTGGGCCCCTTCCCTCTCCTGCTCTCTCTCCCCAAAGTCCCTCTGGGGCAGTGCCCTCATTGCAGGGTTTCTCTTTGTACCAGAATCCTGTATTCCCTACCCTCTCTTATATCAGCACCACCATGTTACAAAAACATGGCTTATTTTAAACTGGGCAAAGCTGAACGTGGAATTGTCTTGGACATTAAACAACCCCCAAACCCATCAACCCCAGGCCACCAGAGAAGACATTTCTCCCAAAAGCCACATGGTTCATAGCATTTTACTCAAAACCTCTCTGAAACCCAAGGTTTGTGATACATGGCAGATGATAGCTCCAGGGAATCATGGAGCCAGGAGAAAAAGCATAATCTTTACATGGTTTTGACTCCTATTTTGCAATAACCACTCTAAGTGGAGTAATGAACTACATGCAAAAACTGGGATTACTCCTACGAAACACTATCAAATGCAAGGGAGATAGAATTCATCCTATTTGATTTCTTGTTTCTGCAGAACTTGTAATGTCCCAGCACCTGCTCTCATTCTTGGTTAACAAATCCAACCCCTGGCACAGCCATTTTTGTGCAAATACAATGGCATAAGAGCATCAAAAGAGTATTGTCATTTCACTTTTTTCAAAGGTGATTTATTTGTGTTTCTTTCCAGGTTGCAGTAGAAATAATACAGTTTCCTGGAAATATTTTGCTGCACCAAGATTTTCCATGAAGAACAAACAGTACAATCTAAACATTGACTGCAGCCCAGAAGACTGAAACCATTTTCCTGTGTCAGAGCTTTAGCAATAGCCAGATGTTGATGAACAGCAAGTGCCAACAGAAAACATCAGCTCAGAGCTCACATGCTCTTCACCAGCCATGTCCAAAGCATGCAGCAAGGTTATTATTTCACTTCCCACGGTAAAGGTGATCTAGTCAGTAACAATGGTGTGGAGATGAGAGAAATCAGGGCACTAATGAAGAACTACACTATTCTGGGACAATCAACTCCAGAAACAAAAGCACCAGGCTAAGAGTTGAAGAGATATGTAGAGAAACTGCTGGTGATGTACTGGAGATTTGAACATCTAAGACCCCCTCTACTGATCAAATAAAGCTGTTCTGAAGAACTCATACGACATTAAATCATGGACAGATAAACTTATCCTAACCTAAATCCCCTGTATTGGTTCTCTGTGCCCCATCCCTCCACCTGCAGACAGGGTTTGATCATTTCCAGTAGATCTACACAGACCACATTACAAAGCTCACTATTCCAACCCACTGGCTCTATATATTTCCAGAAGCACTGTTTGTCTTCTGGCGTTTACAAAGCATTTTGAATCCAATTCTAGAAACACACATCTAGAGCTTGCCTAGAATTTCTATGTAATCAACAAATTAGAGACAAACACTTCTGTACTGGCTGGTACAAAGATTCCTTACTTACACAAACTAAACAGTGTGCCAGCAATTAAATACAGCTACAAAATCATCTATCATTTCCAGCAATGAACCAAATCTTCCTTGTTTTAGACAGGCAACATAACTCAAAGTCAGTAACATTATGCTTGTACCGTTTGAGGAAAAACACTCCAGAAGACTGGAAAGAAGTAGCTTCTAATAGAGATCCCTTCCCATATTCCACATGGAGAAAGAAATCTCAATGTATGTCTCTACTGCAGCCTTCCAGCTTCTGTTGCTTTTCTAGTTCAAGTTTAAAAAATGCTACAGTCCATAGAAATGCATGAAAAAGAAATCAAGCACCTGACATACTAGGTTTAGGATTTAAGTGACGTGTATAAGCGGATGTGTGAGACTTTCCAGTATGACCCATTGCTCATCCTTGTCAACTACAATTAGGAAAACAACAGGGGGAATTAAAACAGGATAGAAAACCATGAAAGAACAAAAGCGGAGGTATCAGTCAGCCTAACTCCAACCTCAGTTACAGCATGTGAACCTGGAATAAGTCTGCTAAAATCAGTGCTATTCTTCCAGACTCACATACATGAAACATAGATTAGGAGGTAGTCCTGACAATAAATCAGATGTGCAGTATCATCACTAGCTTCACTGCAGCTGGTTATTGCAACACAGGCCTCTGGCAGGGGGGATGCTATAAACAGTTGAAGCCTGACAGTCAGAACTGGTTTTGACTCCACAGGTTGAACTGCTTCTTATGGGTTGCACATTGAGGGATGGCAGGCTTGTCTACACACTGCCTGCTAAGCAGTCTGAAATGGAAAGGGAATCTGGCTTCACTCTCCACTGTTCATCTGTTGGGAAAAGAATTTCCAGGAAAAACGAAAATTTATTTCTTCTGCGCTTTCTGTCAACTTCCCCTGCAATTACACATGGCTTAAATCTAGTGCAAAGGAGGGAACAGGGAAATAGGATTGTCTTTGGAGAAACAACTTAACTGTGTGCAATGTGGAGCCAGATCCTACATTAAAAAGGCCACATTACAAGGAGTTCAGAAGGCCATAAGGGAAATAAGAATTTGAGTTCTAACAAAAACAAGGAAAAAAGAATTTCTTTTTAGATACCCCATGCTTTCAAAACCAGGGCAAGAAGCCTATAAGGAATGCCATTAGTGCCAGCCACTGCAGCACATCTGGCTTCAAAGCTGCCCTTGCAACATTACACGTGGTTTTTTTTTCATCTGTGTTAGTAGAAAAGAGCTGTAAACAGTCTTAGCAGAGCTGAGTTTTGGTCAGATTTGGGACAGAGTTAGAAAAAGCCAAGTGCAGGCTAAGTAGGGAGTGCTCACAGAGCCAGTACTAACTCCTAAATAGCTTTTCTCTTGATCTAATAGAAATTCACACTGGGAAATACTGCACCCTGATCCAGAGATGTGTTCCCTGTGAAACACCTCCAAGATCACTTATAACATGAAGCAAAGGAAAGGCAGAAGGATCTGATCCAGACACTGACCCTGCCAAAAACACTTGTTTCAGCCACCATAGCAGAGATGAACGGGGCACAATTTTGTCTGTGTGTACGAGCCCCGTGGGCAGGAAATAGGATTCAGAGAATCCTTTTGTGAAGCAGCCCTTTGGGCCATTCCCCCAGTCTGGCCGGCTGGAATGAGCAACAGGGTGAATGTTGCGGCTGGGGACATTTCTATCCAAATATCGGAGAAATCTGCCCCAGAGCAGGACGTCCCTTTTTCTCGCCCGCTGGCCGGTGGAAGCGGCAGAGCAAGCGCATCCCAAGGACCGTCTCCAGGTTACTGGTGCCCTCTGCCGACCAGCGGGAGGAGGAAGAGCCTGGGATAGCGAGCGGAGAAAGATCCCAGGCCTTCGTCAGTCTGCGTGGAAAAGCCTCAAACACAACGTACAGACCATATTTTAGCGTAAGAAGCCCCTCCCCTCTCCCCAGTCTGACTGGGTACCCCACGCAGCAACACATCTGCAAAGGGACGACATGGTCACTGAAAAATCAGGTGCATGAGATGATTGAGGTTCACTCTGAACCTCAGCCCTCCAGCCAGTAAAAGGTATTTAAAAACACCGCCAGCATCTGTGGGTTTGTCTTCAAACAGTGAACAGCCCCCTCAGCACACTCGGAAGTGCATCACCCCTGCAGTCCTCCACCACAATGGGGCAGGGGAAGTGCAGTGTGGCCCAGGAGCACTGTGTTTGTTCTGAGTGAAAGAGGGGATTATCTGAGTGGGGCTAGACAAGTGCCCTGAAGATTCAAGCAGTGTCCAGAGACAGCTGAAAACAAGCGGCACTGCAGCCACTCTGATGGCAAAAGATAAAGTGGCTGATGGCTTAAAGAAAAGGGCTCATTGCACAGGAGAAATGGAGGGTAAATTGGTCTTTTTATTTCCTGCTCACGTCAGCTGGTGATGAATTAGGAAGAAAAGAAAAATCCTGACAAAGAGCTCCTACAGGTCAATCAGCAGGCTGAGAATTTGAGAGGTTCAGGTCTGCAGGGACCCCATGGCTGCCTTGTCACACCTGCCCAGCTGTCTGTGGGCTTGGGGTTTGACTGCAGGGTGGGTGAAGAGGCTGGAGCTGCCTGGGGACTGCTGCTATGACTGGCAGAACAGCTTGCTTCCCAAGGCTGATGAAGGGGGCTGAGGAGAGAGGGAGAGGAGCTCTTTGCTGAAGCGTACCAGCCTCTTGTGGCAGAGCCAGCCAAGCAAGAGGAGTTGCTGAAACTTCACCCCTGACCTATCAGGGATTTTTACAGGACAGAACACTGCTCTCTTAGCACAGCTTCAGAAGGGGCAGCACACGGGTTTCATGCCCTACCAGCCTCGAAGAACAAGCACTTGCTGGCAACCCTTCAGCTCCAGTCTGTCCCTGTACCCAACAGCCCAGGAGCAGCTGGAGCAGGCTCAGAGCACCTGCACTAGAGGGTTGTGCAAAACCTCAAAGCCACATTACTGTTTGCCACACAGAAAAGGGTGAATCAGCCCTTCCAGATTGATTTGCCACTCTCCAGCTTATGCCATAGCAATTTTATATCCACTTTGTTTGTTAGGTTGTCACTGGACTGAAGGAGCCTTTTCCTTGACCTGTCTTGAAGCCAGCAAACCTCAGTAAGAACCCTACTTCCTCACCTGCCTCAGTGCATCATTCACTGCATCCCACACTTCAGGTGCCAAAGAAGAGCACTGGCCTTGGCATGTGCTCTGCAGGCCCAGGAGGTATGCACTGAAAGACACCTCCTTTCAGGCTGTGGGAACAGCCCTCTCAGGGCTCCATTAGGGAAGGCGATGACAGTTGCACTTATACACGTGACCAGGTTTCACCCATAAGAGACAGGCAGAAGGATGCTTTAACGAAGGGCACACCAAAGAAATGCACCTTCTCTTGGCTAACTCCTGCCTTCCTGGTCCTTGCCATCCATAGTGAGCTAAGGGTGCTCCTTGAGGTAGAGCAACTAGTTCTAGTGGCAAAAGCTTGGCTCAGAGCAAGAGCCAGAACTTGCAATAAACTATTCTTTATAAAAGCATTTTCCTGCATGTTTTCCCTTTGGTGGCACTGCAGCACCTCCCCTTCCCAGGTGCCCTCTCCTGGACTGGACCTCAATTAACTCACAGCCTTAGGCTATAAATCAAGTCAATAAAAGGGGCTGTAAAATAAACATGAACAGATCTTCCCCTTTCCATTCAAACGTACTGAAGTGGCAAAGCCTTTTTCCAAGCAGGGCTTAGACACTCTGTACTTCATTGGCCTCACAAGAGGGAAACCACTGTGCTCGTGCATTAATAGAGGTGACCTGGTCACTGGGATGCAGGCAGTGCTAGGAAGTGCCCCATGGCTTGGAGGTCAGCCTCAGGTCGCTTATTCAGAATTTCCATAGGGTGGACAGTTCTAATTTACAGCTCACAAGAGCTGGAAAATATTTTAGAGAGGGAGGTTAAATAAGCAATGTTGTTGGGTTTTATTAAAAGGCCTGGCCTACCAGAACATAAAAGCATGCATTTCATCCAGCAGACCTACCTGACACCTCAAATAAGGAAGAAAAGTAGATCTTCAGCACCGGAGCCAAAATCTACTCCAAGGGATGCCCAGGAGGTCAGTAAAGTTGGCTGTGTGACACTGTCAACACAAAAGACTAAATTCTGCTGTCAAAGCAGCAGCCATGAGAACTGTGACCTTTTCTAATAATTTGCAAAGAAAGAGAACAGAGGATATATAAACTATTGTTATTCGTAGTGCTCCAGTGAGCTTCCAGCTGAAAACATGGCCACAGCATGCCAGGTGCTGTAAGTCAAAGTGAGAGAAACACCCTGCTTTGAAGTAGGGGAATCCCTGTAGGCATGAGGAGGTAAGAAGATAAAGCAAGGAGAACAGAGCTTTGGCCTGGTTCTCCTGATTCACCCAAGGCCCTGCATACCCTCACCGGGCAATAGAGCAGGATAACCCTCCAAAGGCTGTTGGGAACAGTCTTTTAAAGTAAGATGACCCAATTTAGGGAAAGTTCTGCCTTTCAACCAACTCTCCATGCTGTCCAACAGCACAGCAGCCTCACTCATATGGTCTACAGAAAAGAAACCAGCTTTATTACTCCAAATCACTGCCAGTTCCCTCCATGCTCCACAGCCTGCATCAAACATTTTTATAGCCTTAAAAGCCATATGCAACCTTGAAATACATTACCCACCTTCCTGGGTCAAAACCAGCAAAGTAACAGTAACTCCCCAAATCTCTGCACTACCACACCCTTTGGAAATCATCCATCTCCCTTGTAGCTCATAATCCAGCCCCAGGGAGTGTTTAACTCATAAGAAGACTGTTTGCTTGGAGCTGAATCCTCTGCATATTATCTTTAAGAAATGGATGAGGCAACTGTAGCCTGTTTTCATTAGCAGAAGGTCAAAAGCCTGTTCAGAACTGAGCTGCTCCTTGCATTAGGGAGTGAGTGACCATATGTGCACACGCCCACAGTGGAATGAGAAGGGTTAAAATCCTTAGGTCTATCCTTTTGTGGCCACTCTTTCTATGTTATTGTTGGTTAGAAAAGAAGTGCTCATTCAGAGAAGCAGGTGAGACATCTTTAGAGTCATGAGATGGATCAGAAGATACAGAAAAAAAGAGTTCAAGAGAAGAAGAAAAAGCTGAAGGGGACTGAAATCTTCATTCAAGTCTTTGTCCCTCCTCTATAAATGGGGAACTGTGACAATGCTGCTGTAGTTTGTCCAGTTAATTATAGAACAATACGAGGACTTGGGCTGTGATGGATTGGTGATTTACAAGATAGGAGTGTGAGAGCAGAGAATGGCAATTACACGAATGGCTTCCACACTGCCTATATGACAGTGTTTGACTAAGGAACAGAATCCCTCCTATCTGCCTTCCCCTGATGATAAAAGCTGAATGCCTCACAGGCCCAGGTAAACAACAGTTTGGCTACACTCAATCTGGATGGGTTGCCCATTTTCCTTCCCCTCCACCCGGTCCTGGAGAGGCATCTAGGGAGAAGGTGCAGCCCTGGCAACTGCTCACCTTTCCTGCAGGGAGTAGATGCCCAGGACCAAGATAAGAATCACTGAAGTAAGGCCACAGGCAGTGGACAATGGCAGGGCTTGGGCCACAAAGCCATCCATCACCTGGGAAACAAAGCTGTTGTCAGCAGGGGCGGCTGCATCCTCCAGGCATGTCAGTTGTCAAGTGAGTTGGATGACAGGCGCGTCAAGGACTGAGGAGGCCTCCGGGGAGATGCCAGGAGGAGAAGAAAGACCATACAGTGATTGTAGCTGCTCTGCACCACTGCCAGGAAAGGCCACACTGCTTCAGACTCCTTGCAGGTGAAGAAAGCATAAATCTCTTGCTAACAGGTTTAATTTTTCTTAACTGAAGTATTTCTCCAGTAGTCGAGGATGCAGCACTTTTCCTTGGCACAGGGGAGTATTGTAACTACACAAATTAAGGCCCTTCATATTTTCTGACCAAAAAATCCAGGCTCAAAATATTAATGGAATTTTTTTTTCCTCTTTTCTGAATACTGTGAATTTTACATATAGTCTCTGAGTACCCATACAAGAATCCCCACCTGCCTACAGCTCTGATACAAGTTTGGTCCAGTTACCCCATCATAAAATAGAGGAACATTGGAGAGCAGTGATGGCTCCACAGAGGGATTGCAAGGGAAGGAAGCTGTAAGGTGGTATACACATCTCCTTCACACTTCAAGCATATCCCACACCATTACTTAGGGCTTGCCTGAGGAACAGTTTATCTGATGAGCCCCTTCAATGATTACTCTTATATCAAACTAACAAAGTAGCTAAGTTTGACTTCCCCACTCACTCATGCCTAATTGCCCCATGTAGACAAGCCCTTGCACAAGTAGCTTGGTATATCTGTAGTTCTACTAAATGATCCACCTTGAGGGAATAAGCAAATTTCCAGCAGGTCTGGCTTCCACATGAAAGTGATACAAGAAGAGTCTTTCCGAGTTCAGTTCTGGCCAGAAGACAAGAATGAAACACATGTTTCTGATCATTTCAGAAGCTCCAAAAGAAGTCTGGTTCAGAGAATGGGCAAGAGTTCGAAGGGGAAGAGGGAAAACATGTGTCCTGTTTGAAGTGTAAGGTCTCATTTTTTTATTAAGCCATCTTAACCACTCTTAACACATGCACGTGAAGTGTCAGCCCAGGGCAACATGCAGAGCAGTTCATGATGCACATATTAGAAGTTAAGATATCCCAGAGCTTGGAAACTGCTGAATTCAGCAATGTGGTCTGAGCTCATTGAAAGGAAAGATTAAAATGAAGATGAGAGTCTGAACTTGGACTCACAAGTACCAGGGCTTAGAACAGGATACATCTCGAATTATAGGCTGGTCTCTCTCCTTTCTTTCTCCTTGTTGCAGCTCCTGGGACTTGCCTTCTCTGTGTCATGTTTGGTGACTTTTTGCTTATTTTTCTGCAGTCGGGAGAGATGCCACAAACCTGGAGCTGGGCCCTTCCACCCATTAATCAAAAGCTACAAGTGCTCTGCAGGGAGACAAAACCTCTGTGTGTTTTCTCTGATATTTCTGGAGCAAGGCATGGAGGGCAGGGGGCTGGGCCAAGGACCCCTAGTTAGATTAACATTTTATTCAGAGACCTATTAATCAAAGTCAGAAGTGGCGTGAAGCAGCACCAAGGGAGAAAAATAGCTGGACAATCAAGGCCCTTTCAAAAAAAACCCCAACCAACCAGCCACCCAACAAAAAATAAAAAAAACCCTCAGCTTGTCCTGATTTACTGCAACTCACTCACAGAACTAGGTGGGAAAGGGGGGATTTGCAGCCTCTATCCAAACAGGACTGGACCATG
Organism: Horornis vulcanius; assembly: GCA_013401035.1. Classification (NCBI taxonomy): domain Eukaryota; kingdom Metazoa; phylum Chordata; class Aves; order Passeriformes; family Scotocercidae; genus Horornis; species Horornis vulcanius. Next base: position 11,203 of record VZUA01090043.1, read on the forward strand.
CAGGTAAATTCTGGCTTTTTTCACTTTAAGCAAACAACTCTCTGTATCCTGCCCTCAGCACCAGTCAAAAAGGTCCCTATCTTTCTTTCTCCAGAGCATAACATGCTTTCATGCAAGCTTATACTTTTTAATTATTATTTTTGGAAGACTGCACAATTACACTCCTTTTTCTTACAAGGAAAGACAGGCACAGTTAATGGGAACAGGTCTGGCCAGCGTTCTGCAGGGCCTTTTGGGGAGGAGATAAATGACCTTAACAGCACAACACGGACGGGAGTCAGATACTCGTGTGTTGGGAGCCTGAACAACGCTGTGTTTGTTCCCTCTGGCACTAGCATTAACTCATCAGGAGACGAAGCACAGGGACACAGGTGGTACAAGCCTGAAAACACAGAGATGCACTGGGCACAGTGCAAAAGGGGTACTTTGTTTTAAGACAGAGATCAGCCAGGGAAGGATTCAACCCTCAACTCTACAGTTTGCCTCAAGAACAGCCACTGAAGCTCTGCATGTCTCAGTGAGAGTCCAGTCCACCCCTGACTTCTCTCTCCTCAGGCTGTTGGAGGATGGTACCTCAAGGACCTCTGAAACCTCAAGGCACAGAAGGGAATTAGGCCCCATGACCCCAAAGGGTGATGGCATTAAGAACATTATTCTGTAGGGGCTAGGCTGGTAGAACCACATAAATTAAAAGTGAAAGTGTGGCAAGCCTCCTGGAAGACAGATGGCAAAGACTAAGCTGGACAGCAACTATATGACCAGTCATGTGAAGCAGTCTGTGAGAAACTATAGCAGCTACCTTACACAAAGACAAGGAAGAGGAGATGGGAAAACTGTATGTATGCATGCGTTCTCTGCCCAGGAAAAACCAAGGCATCTCCAGCAGCTTTGGGTTGGTTTTCTCCCATGGCAAGCTGATGACAGCAAGCAAACTTAGGGAACTTGATCCCTTCTCTCTTCCTCAGGCTTCTGCCACCTCCAATCCCAAAACACAAATATATGGAGGAAGAAACAGATTTTTCCTGTACAGATACACAAGACGCCAGGCAAAAAGAGACTTGTGGAATGCACAGCCCAATGGATCTAGTTTCCCAGAAAGACTGGCCTGGCCTTAGCAGAGGGTTAATTAACTCTGGCAGCTCAGGGCTGGAAAACGTCCACTTCATGCACTGGAGTGCCTGGCCACGGGTGAAGAGAGGGCCAGGCAAACCATAGGGGCAAAGGTTTGTCTGCAAACACGTATAAAAAGCTTGGCTGGGCTTGTGCCTGGGTCCTGCGGGAGGAACACAAGAAAGATTTAGCCAATTGCTATAGCCAGTGCAGGGTCTTGTGGGTGCAAGGGGAGAACAATAAAACCACAAAAGAGCTAGAAAAACACAGCCATGCCAGGCGTAGGTGGAGATGCATTATCATATGAGGCAGGCATGCACTCTGCCCTCCCTTCTCCAGGCAGCACAAGTGTCTTTGTACCTCAGCCTCCAGAAAAAATGGCTGAGGGCTTGATGGGGCTTAGAGACACATTCCTCTGTGGGTGTTGGGGTTCACAAGTAGAGAAGCCAAGTGCATCACTGCGGCATAACAAAGAAATTGAGTTGCTCCAAGGCCATGCAGACCTGATGAAAGCAGGATTTGGCTTCCCTTGCTCACTCTGAAAGAGGACACTGTCCCATATCTTTGTGCACGCTTGAGTGAAGTGTGTTCAAGACAGGAGACCTCTGTTCCCATTGCTAGTTTTGCACACTGCCAGACTGCAGGATACGTTTCATGGTCAACAAGAGCAAAGTCACAGAGATCGTTTCCCAGTGTAGCAGCTCCCAGCTGCATCACCCATGAAAAAATGCCCTTGTTCCCTGACATTCCTCTAGCACCTAGGATCTGAGTACTTTGAGAAGACTCCTGGCAGCATTTCACAAGACTTCTGTGAGGTGGCAGCAGCTGCCTAGGTAAGCCCAGGGTCTGGAGACAGTTGCTGCTTCCCAGACCCTGATGTCAACCTGTAACACCAACTCTTCCATTCTATGACTTACTGAAACCTAGAGGGAGCTTGGCAATTACCCATGAAGAACAGGAGAGCATGGTGCCTCTTCTCCAGTGTGCCAGTTATTGAGAAGGAAGCACAGAAGAGCTACATGCAAAAAATACACCTTGGGGTGCACATCCTTCCCTCTCAATTCTGAGGAAGGTGGTGCAAAATGCAGGGGCATTCAGTCCCAGCTTTGCTGCTGATGTGTTCTGGGAGAGCAGGCTCTCTTCCCCTGCTTCGTTTTCTCCATCTTTGCAATAGGTGTAACAACTGGTATCCAGCTTGGCAAAGCTCTCCCAAGATCCACTGATGAGAAGGACCTATGAGACACTAGTATTGTTTTACTAATTATGTTCCTCACACTTCCTAAAACAGCAGGTTCATCACAAGGTAGGGAAAAGGAGAAACAGTACCTGGAGCTATTTCAGAGTATCCCACCATCCAAAAGATAAGAGACCAAATCCTTTATGCTGTGTTAGGGTAGAACAAGGAGCAAGCTGGGAGCTTACCTATCTGCCCAGGAAAGCCACTGTGTAACAAAAGGAGGGTGAGAAATTAACACAGAATTTCTGTGATTCCTTGGCTTGCTACTCAAGATGAATATCACAGCCTTAAATATTTGAGGGAAATACTAAACCTAAACAAAGGAAAGTAAGATTCAAATGGAATTGTTTGCAAAGAATAGGAAAGAAAAAGAGAATGAACACAGTCCAGGAGGTATTGGACAAGCCAAGGAAAACATTTTGAGAAAACCATGCCACTTAGTGCAGTCAAATGTATTTCAAATGCAAAGAAATGGCTTTTCAGAAGTTACTGCATAGCCCAGCTGTAGGCAGGAGGTATTCTGTTGCCCCTGCTTTGAACCAGACATATCCTCTCCTTCTGCCCAGCATTTTTCACTCACAAATTTCAAAGCACTTGCAGATGTTCAAACTTAGCATACTTCTGAGATTAACTTTCTAGATTAAGTTTCTTGATAACTCTACTCAATAAAATAGGCTTTAGCTTTTTCTTCTGCTTACAAAGGTCCTGCAAAAGCTGCTTTACTATGAAGTATTCATGGCAGCCCTCATGTTCTACTACTTTTCTCTCCATTGCAAGTGCAGCAGCTCAAATGTATTTTCTGTTTTATGGACAACTTGGCATAGACTGACTTGGGTGCAGTGCAGTGACTCCTGCAACAGAAGAGCCTTCCTCTCCTGTGCTCTAAAATAGGGCTGGATTAGCCAGAAAGGTAGGAGGGCAGGGCAAGAGGAGAGAAAGCAAGCACCAAGACAGGCAAGGGAATCCTGGCATTCCTCTCTGAGCCTGTAACCAGATCCTCCCTCCTCTGTTATTCTTGCCACTCATTCTCCATCTGTAGAAACTGCTGAGGACACAACTAGGCCAGCTCAGTAGGCACTGATTCAGCATTTGTAAATACTCAGTAATTGGCCCAGATCAAGCTCTTGTTGCTGGGAAACTGCCCGTCAGCTCTGCTTCTTCTTTCTGCTCACTCCTGGTCTTTTCATGGTTGTGTGCACAGACTTCATCCTGAGGGCTGTTTGCTGTCAGCTCTGCAGTGAGGCTCTTCCTTAGCTGAGCGAGGAGACCTTTTCCAGGCAGCTCACAGTGGCAAACAACCAACCAGCAGGGAATGCCTCCATGGACCTGCCAGGAACCCCTTCATCTTTGCAGAGCTCAGGTCAGACCTTCCTCGCTCAGGAAAGCCAAGGGGAAACTGCCAGGTGGAGACCAGCTCATTTCATCCATATGAGGATCATGGGAAACTCACTTGTGGCCCAAGCATTCTGGGCCATTGTCTCAAGAAGAGAGTGCCCTGTGGCAGAAGCCACCTCCCCTCAGCAGCAGGCCATGAGTTGCTGGTAGTTGCACTGCCAAGGACCATTTACCCCATCCTCCTCTTTCTATTCATGCTCTCACCACACGCAATCAAAGACACTTCAGCAGACAGAGCCTCCTGCCTGTGCAAGATACAAAGCTGGTGGAAATCATTCCGTGAACTGTTTTTTTAATATGAAACCCTCGGCTTGGCATGACCAAGGAACAGTTGGTATATGCATCTACTTTTAAGACACGAATTATAAAATATATAAATCAACTTATTTAGATGTCTGTTTTCCAGTTAACAAAGACTGAAGCTCCAATTTTTAGATTAGAGTTATTTTTCACGTAGAAAGCCAAGTGTGTTGCTAGTAGGCAGACGAGTGAGCATGAAGATCAATGCACCAGTTGTATGCTCTGGGTTTCAGCTGAATTGCTTCCAAGATAGATTTTTTTCTCTCTAAGATGGGAAACATCCGAGATAATTTCCCATCCCACATGGATTTCACAATTTCCCATCTCTGGGAACATAGAGTGCCTAGTACATGGGGCCCTACAGACATCTACAGATAAAGGCAAGGCAAGGTAGGAATGCTGGAAAGTCACAGACAAACAGGGATTGAAATTACATGCTAATTTTTCCACAGCTAATTAATCACTGGAACAAGTTTAGGGAATACAGTGCCCAACCTTCATCCCAATTTTCTTTCATTTTGACAGGATTCAGATGCTTTCTGTGGTTTTAGAAATACTTCCCTTACTGTACATAACTAATGTTACACTACCAAGACACGCATAATCCAGTGGTCTTGCCCCACAGCTGGGCCTCCCTGCATTGGACCTTCTTAAAGAGATTCCTCTTGGCAGTTTGTGTGCACGACCCAGCACACGCTCCAAAGGCTGAACCCTGGCTTTACTGAAGTCAGTGGCACAATAGAGCAGGGCTAGGATTTCACTCCACTGCCTTCAGGTTTCACATGTTTTCAGCAGTTGCATCTCCAAAATACTTTTTCCTGCACATCTGGAACACAAAGTAGGGCAGTGGATTACTGTAACATAGAGCAACTTACCCACAGCTGACTTCTTCCAGGGCATGAGCACCACCACAGAGTTCTGCAGTTACTGAGGAGCTTTCTTTCAGATATACACACAGGAAAATACATCTCATTATATATTTTCAAATTACAGACAATACAAAGCCCTATCTCCATCTCTACCTGATGTAAGCGTGTCTATTTATTCCTCTCAACACAGAAATAGAAACCAATAAAATTTTGGGTATTTTTCTTCTCAAATGCATCAATGGACAGAATACAAAGCACTATCTGACGTGCTGTAGGAAACTGCATGGGAATTTGCACACTGAAATTCACATGCAGCACTTGGGGAGAATTTCCCTTCTTTTAGGCAGCACAGAAATGACAATGCTGCTTCTTGTGCTCTTTGAAGTCTCACGAGAAAAGGAAAAGAAGCAAAGGGATCATTAAAATGCCTCTCTTGATGGATAGTGGCAAGAGGGGACGACAGGAGAGGAAGTAATCAAGAACACCAAGGTCTTGCTTTCAAAGCCTCCTGCACTGGATGATCAAATGAGTAAGTTTGGTGGGTTTGCTGCAGTTCAGCCATCAGAGAGCCAAACACAGGAAAGCAGCAAGGTGTATTTTATGTACAACTTGGGAAATGCCGACAGCAGTGGGAAGGGTGTGGAAGAGTAGGTACCAACAGAATAGGCAGCAGCTCACAGCAGAGCTGAGGATGAGGCAAGAAGGACAACAGCAGTTTGGTTGGAAGTGAGCACCCAGACCAGGCAGGAGGCTTTGGGCTGGACCTGGAGAGAACTGTCTAAAGGCAGAAAAATGCATACAACTGCACAGGAAAATTGCCCTCCACTTTGGAGGAGTTAATGGGGAGACATTCCCTGCAGCACATGGGGATTTATGGAAACTAAATATAGAGCCCAAGTCCCACTAACTGTCATTTTGCCTCAATCCCTACAGAAAAAAGACTTCATGTTTTACTTCCCTTGTCTCTCCCTGCAGGAATCAAGGCAGCTGACCTAATATGAAGATTCACCTGTGAGAGGTACAAAACCGCCTGGGGAAAAGCCTTCATTTCACCAGCAGGTTCATTCAGAGAGATCACGACACAGCACATAAGGGGGCCATTGTTTCTGGAATAAAATCTCCATTTGAGCTCTCTTCTTTGGCCATGATCAATGGGAGGGAATTAAAGTCTCATCCTGGGAAAAAAAAACAGCTTGCTAACACTGTGTTGAAAGATCAGGTAATGGAGATGCACAGCAAGTGTGGGTACCCACATAATCCTTTGGTGAGCTTGAGAATGCTGGAGGTAAAAGCTCCTGGTGAAAAAAGTTCCCCAAAGACAGGCACATCCCTTATCATAGCCTATGAGAGAAAACCAAGTCAAGGGCTAGGAGTCCTAACAGGAGCTGTTGATATTTTACAGTCCTTTGATCCAGATTTCAGCTCCCCGCAGCTCTTCCCAGTGCAGGGGCATTTAAATTCCATGGGTGCTTACACAGCTGCCTGCTCAGCCTCTGTATATTCTGTCCCACAGATGCAAAGAGCCAACCCCAGTAATTTTGAGCTCTCTGTCTTTCATAGCCCTGGGATATTCTGAAAGCACTTACCTCCCACCCATCCTTCAGGCACCTTCCCATCTCCAACAGGCATGTCAGTGAAAACCCACCACTCTCACCACTCAGTGATGATGGCAAGGGCTTTTTCTACCGCCTGCCAAAAGATGGATTTCCACCCTCCAAAGCTCATCAGACTAAACACCCACAGAGAACCAACCCTATTTCCATCATGGCCACAACATCATAATGACCACCTCTTCCCCCTCTCTGTTTCAGGCTGATGCTTTGAAACAACAACCAGAAAAGGAGCTTTTTACCTAGTAGTTACTAGTTCAAGAAGCAATGTCTGCTGCTTGAGCAACTAAGTGTGGTGCATCCCTGTCAGCCTCTGGGCAGACACACATCACACTTGCCTTCACCCTCTCCTAGGCCCAAATCCCATGTGTATTTTACTAGTCAAAGCAAAGAGGAGATTAAAAGAGATTTGCTGCCCTCTCCCGAGCAAGCCCCAGTGACTGTCAGTACTGCAGTGGCTCTGGAGACAGACTTTCCTTCAGTGAGCACAGCTGCTCCCACGCAAAAGGAATGGCACCGATGTGGTACCAAACTGCTGTGACAGGGCAGGTTAGAGGTGATCATCAGCTGTGAGAGATGAGGACGGCACATCAGCCATACTGCCTGAGCCATTTGGTACCCATAGAGGGCATTCCTGGCATTTTGGTTTTGTAACTCTCAGGGTAATCTTCCTCTGTGGAAATACAAAGAAATACCTCCCAGCATATTCTGTTCCCAATAGTCACAAACATTTCAGAACAGAAAGATTTCTTAGTTTCTCTGGACTGAACTCACTTAAATCTTTTATGATCTCCAGTAGTGCCCTATCCTGTCCTTCCAGGGAGCATGCAACTTTAGCTAGACATACAGTGTGTACACACACACTATCTTCAGAACAAAACACTGCAACCTGCTGCTTTCAATGCACTTCCCCAAGATAAGGAATCTTTTGCAGTAAATTAAATTGTGCTCTCCATTAATGTCTTCCAAAATAAGGCCTATAAACCTGAGGGGAGCTTTGTTTTCATATGCAAATATACACATTAAAAAAAGTAAAAGCCTCTTCTAAAGATTTCTAAAATATTTTTTCCCATGTACCCTAGGACAGATAATCTGTCCCCTGATGTGATATCAACACTGTTTTCTTGGCACTCTCTCTGGGATGCCCTTTGTGCTTCAATCCTGAAGAGAAATGAGGGGTTAGAGAAGGCCAGGTAGCCGCATATTCATGACCAAGAAAAATGCCTCTTTCCATTTGCAAACAATGTAACAAATCCCAGATCAGGCTGCCACCAAGGCATCCACCAAAAGTTCTCACTTGGGCACACGCACAGCACACAGCTCTGACTACATGAGAGCAATGTGCCACATTTCTGTAGCTCCTTCCTCCCTACTGTCTCCAAGCACTGCCTAATCTCCAAGTGCTGCATGGAATTGGCCTGTCCCAGTGACCAAGCCCTGCAGTGGGTGATAACGAGTTGCTGCCTGTGTGTACAGATGTGATATTTTCATTGCACACCTGAGGGTGCAGGAGCCATGAAAGTGCAAGCAGAACAACAGGGGCAGGTTCCCAAGGGTCACATGCACCCAGGCAATCTGTAAACAAGGGCCTGCAGCAATCTTGAAGCAAAGCAG
>VZUA01090044.1:22523-35953 GCA_013401035.1 Horornis vulcanius
ATACTGAGTGACAGTTACCATTTAGCCTAAAATCTGAACTCAGAGAAGAGTAATATTAAAAGACCATTTAATGGAGACTTTAAAGTGTCACCGGTTAAGCTGCTTAACAAAATTTTTTATTGACACTGCTTTTTCAAGTTAATTCAAGCAGCACAACCAACCAACTTAATACTGCTTTTTATTTAAAGATTGTTTCACTGCTTATTACTCACAGGATATCTCTGATTTCTAAAATGGCAAGAAAACAATAACTCATTTAGAGATAAGCTATTCCGAATACATAGATCTTAAATTATAATATATGAATTAGATACTTTGATGCTACAAAGTTTAAATACCTTAAAGGACACTGGATAAATCTGCTGTGCCACACACAGGACAAAGAACAAAACTGGTAGTCTAAGTTCTCCTCCCTCTACTAAAGAATGGCAGTGCTGAGTTGGGTTTGCCCATTTTGAATACTTTTTGCGAGGCAATTAATAAAGAGACATTAAGCAGGCAAAATTAATACTTAAATATTGAGCACTTACCTGTTATCAGGCTGTTTTCCATAAGTTGCATAATTCAATTTAAATCGCTTCGCCTGAAACAAGGCAAAAATTAATCCATACATTCAAATGTTGTCATTTAAATTCAAGCAATTAGGGAAAAATACAATAAGCTGATTTAATACAACCTTTATAATGCATGTTCAGTGCCTTCAGGCCAGCCAGTTAAGGTAACAAGCACATTTTTATTTAGCATCAATACAGACGTAATAATGAAAATCAAAATCTGAACAAAGGTAGTTATAACAAATGTTAAATTTCTTCCAATTTTAACATCTTAAAATGAGATGACAGCACCACTACTGGGCTTTTGTGATTTAACACAAACACTAGCAGACCAGAAATCACAAAACTGGAAAATGGAATCAACCTGAGTCTGGAAGTGTGGCTAAATACTTGGCTTTGGACATTTAGTAGGATCAAAAATTAAAGGGTTTTGACAGAACTACATTGGACACTGAAGGCCTCTTTAAATTTTGCATCTGAATTTATTTTTGAAACAAGTTTCCCAGCAGCCCAGTTTTGTGCCCATCTGGAATTCTCTATCCCCAACCTACCAGACTTTAGCAACTTATACCCAAGCAACAACTCACATGTAAGTTTAGACCAAGATCTAACCAGACCAAGATCTTTGTATCAGCTCTTAGAGATCACGGGCTAATCTCAGGATGAGAAATCAAGATTTCCAATCACAATCAGAAATGCCCTAGAGATCAGGGTACTTGTTCAGTACAGTGAAGAGCCCAGTGTGTTCCTGGACCTTGTATGATGGATTTCCTTCCCTCAAAGATAGGCAAATAATTCTTGGGAAATAGAGCACAGACTTAATGCTAGGATATAATCCTGTTCCTTGCATGCTTGCATTCTCTGGAGCTTTGTACTACACAACTTTCTGTGGATCATTTACAAGCTAACACAAAATTTAGATTCTGCTTTGAAGCACTTAGATCCTTTTTATGGGATCTCGCTCTTCACTACAATATTCTAGGTGTAAAATCAACGAGACCCCTGAGAGTACTTCCACTCATATGGGAACTGGGAACACCAATGCATGGAAAAGAGAGACAGCACCAGCACCATGGCTCTCTGTTATTCATTTGGCTTATTCAGTATTTAAAAATAAATAAAAACATGAGCCACACTCAAGTTTTCTGTAAGCAAAAGTCTCTAAATACAAAGGATCAGCTGGGCAGTTGCCTGCCGAGTGCACTGATTTGCACTGCTTTGGATCTCTGCCTGACATCTGTAATTCTCTCTGTGTGCAAATCATACCTCCACACAGCACTGTGTTTTGAACAAATTGTGAAGATGGGTATTCCCAAAACCAAACTTCCATTACTTTCTTGCTCCTTGCAAGAGCTGCTCTCTTTGTCTCTCCAGTGACTACAGAAGGCATCCAGGATGATCAGCTTCCCTTAATCATGAGCGAACACGTGAAACAGATATCTCCAGGCCTTTCATTGACTCCTTTTAATGGCGCACATCACCCTCTCAGGAACGTTTACTGAACAGTTCAATAGTTCCTGCTCTGGGTATTAACTACTCTGAAATAGAAATCCATTTACCTTATATATTACACCATAACTGAGGTGATTCTAGAGCTGCTTTATGAATCAGTCACCCCAGCTACTGCAGCCAACTTCTGTGAGTACAACAGACAGCTGTGTCAGCCGTCCCATTTTTATCTACCACATATTCAAGTCAACATCCTAAAATTAGCCTCACTGACTATTACTCCTCTTCTTCCTAACTACCCAGCTTTTATGCAGAGGAGACATCACTTATAAACTGCAATTATTCAATATCCTGGCTTCTTCTCCACTGTAAAGATGTTTGAGTAATTTCTGTTTGCTAAGGGCCAAGAGCAATGCAAGATTAAAAGTCACATTTCTCTTGCAAATCAATGTTACTCAAAAGACAGTGTGAACTTGTACATCCTGTACACATGTAACAACACATAATAACAGGCAAATTCTCAGGTTGCCTCATCCCTGAAAGTGTTTAAAGCCTGCTTGGATGTGGCTTGGAGCAACTTGGTCTAGTGGAAGGTGTCCCTGCCCATGGTAGGGGATAAAATATGATAAGCTTCTAACCCAAACCACTCTTTGACTCCATGATTATACAAAAGGAGAGAGATGGAAAAATAGTGGCAGACATACACTATACTCAGTCTAATTTCTTCCATGTTCTTCTCAGGTTTCTGATTAGTCCAACTTTGGTAACAGCAGAAATGCTCAGATATAAAAAAAAAATCCCACTGCACAACACTTCTAAACCTGGGTTTTATCTAGACAGTCACAAAGAAATCAGTGGTTTTTGTCAACCATTTTTGGAGCAAGAACATTAACAGTTTTATAGTCATAACTTCAATTCTAAAGCAAAGAAGAATCCCAGTTTGCTAACTATTCAATTTGTGTGTAAACATTAAAAATACACATTCTACACTATCTGTCCCTTCCAAGTTTTGCTTCTGAATGGCTGATCCCATTTACTTACCGGTGTAGCACCAGGAAGTGGTTTTCCATTGATTTTGTGTAAACATTTCTCTGCAGTAGCTAGATCTGCAAATTCTACAAAGCAATAGCCTGCTGGAATTCTGAACATACAACACAGAAGATAAGAGAACAACAGTTATAAATTTAGAACACATTTGAGGAAGAAAGTTGTATTTTAGATAACTTGTAGGAAATTTGCTATAGTTGCAATACATAGAACAGTTTCTTTTTAAATTATAAACATTAGCTACCAAAGAGAAGCTGGATCTCAAGGGATAGCCCCTACTTACCATAAGTCAGGTCAACATAAGCACATAGAAAATGGTTTAGCTTACAGTTTGTTTTCTTCTTTCACTGACCGTCAACTTGCCCACCCAGGTTTAAACTACAGAAAACTGAAATTACAACTCTTAAAAGAATAATGAATAAGAATGAAACTACTTTATTCTGCATAAGTCACTCACTTTATTTCAAATGAGCTCTAAAGGTTCTCTTTTTGCTCCAAGTCACACTTCCCACCTCTGTCAGCATCACATAGCTGCACTACAGACTAGTGACCAAAGCCTGAGGACGTAATTCCCAGAGGGATGGAATGAGATACATACACTGCTCTGACTGAGTGCTGGAGCACTGCAGGATGAGGGCCAAAGCTTGTTTGTTGAGGGAAGGCTGAAGAGCCAGCAGTGCCCTCTCCATTGCCCTCATAAATATTCCCATATTGGTGGGAGCAATGGTGAGAAACTCAAAGGGAAAATGCACTCTGATATGGAAGGACACTTCAGCCCAAACACACTTGGAGAACAAACAGAAACAGTTACCCTGTCAACCTGTTTCGAATGATTTTTACACTCAGTACAAGCTCTCCCATAGTGGCAAAGGCTCTTGAAACAAAGTTTTCATCCATATAGGGCTCCAGCTATAAAAGCAAAAAAAAAAAAAAAAAAGTTAGATCAAGGCATCTACAAAAAAGAGAATATATGTGTCAATGTCCCCCTAAGCAGTTAAAACATTATTGAGAAGGATTTTACCCTTACACTTCAAAAAGAAGACTCATTTAAGAGGGTCGATGCCACTCAAAATCAGCAGGCATGCATGAACCAGGCTCAACAGTCTGCAAAGTGGAACCCAAGAGACAGCATGAATTTCAGAGAACAGGGAGCTTCACAGAAGGACAAAAGCCACTCAGAAACATACAGCAACAAACTAAGCATTTGCTACAGGGAGTGGGGAAGAAGGCGGCAGGCTCCTTCTCCAGGTGCAAGCAAAGGCTGGGCCAGCACTGTGGATACACAGGTATGGCACAATCCCAGCCATGTGGCAGATGACACTGCTCCGTGGAGCTGTGATAGGGGTCTGCAGAGCTGTGTCTGCCTTGCACAACCCTGGAGATACTAGTGCAGCACTTGGGGGAAGCCCTGGAACCGCGCCCCACATTGGCTCTATTCTTCATCCTGCCCGTGGGAGCACTGACTGTGTTCATGTCATAGGGGGGAATAGCACTGTGGAGGTAAGAGTGTATATGAACATGCTGGAGAGCAGGTGTCTGCATGGTGTAAGGAACCGACAAGTAGGAACTGGTGCTGGAATTTGGATCAAACATACTATGAAGAGCCTGAGTGAACAGGGCACCTCTGTGTATAACAGAAACTGGAGGAGGGAACTAACCAAAATTAAAATGGGGAGCAGTGTATGTGACAGGTAACGTGGAGCTGAAAAATATATGTACAAAATATATATAGCTCCATGTATTTATCTGTGTAAGACAGGTGGCTCATGGTAACCTACAGCCCTCAAGTATTTGTGTGTCTGTCAGGTATCAGTGGCTCCACCACTTGTGTGTGTGACAGAATGTGCAGCATGTGAAAGAATGTGACCATAATTGCACTTGCACATGTAAAAGGCAGCAGATGCCTTGGGGAGGTAGAGTGTGAAGTAGAACTGACTTGTCCCAGGAGCAGAGACAGCACCACTCTGCACAGATGCTCCATGCAGGGTGATTCTGGGTGTGTGTGTGTACAGGAAAGCTGGATTTGTAAAGACAATCAATTGTTTGGATATGTCCATGTGGCTCAAAGAGCCGTGACCTGATTGTGAGAGCAGTGATGAAAAAGAAGATGGGCTTTATGGTAGAGAGGTGGCAGATAACCCTGTGTGGGGAAAAGCGAGAACAGACTCCATGGAGTCTCTGTGCACAAGCAGAAGCAGCAGAGAATTCCCTGATACCATGGCAAACTGGGTGTGCTGAGTCTGTGGGATAGAAGTACCCAGTGGGATTCTCAGGCATGTGTTGGGCTGTGTATACACACATACGTGAGAGATGAGGAACACTACATGCAATCAGGACTGTGCTGATGTGAGCTGCAAGAAAGGAGCTGAAGAAAGATGTGCGTCCAAGAAACAGATGGCAGGGAAGCTGTGACATGCTAGTGTGACTGTACACACATAGTGGAGTACACGCAGATGTGTACAAATGTGTGACAGACAGCAAAGACACTACACACAGCAGTGGGACCGCATGTGTGTGTCAGTGTACCACAGTGGCAGCAATACAGGCACCACAACACACTGAATGCACACACATGCGATGCGGCTGGGTGGCAGAGCACTACAACATGCTGGGGTGAGTACATGTAAGTGTGAAAGCATGTGCTCAGCAGTGAGTGGTGAAGGACACAGCAGCACAAGAGTGAGGGTGTGTTAAGGGCACACAACAGACACTGGGGGCTGTGTATCACTGTGAGTCTGCCCAGAGTGCACACATGAGAAGGCAGCAAGACACTCTTGGGTGAAGAAGCACCTGTGAGTGTGCTTCACACAGGTGCTCTTCTTGCCAGGTACACACAGAGACCGGAATGAGGGACCTAGCAGGGTGTGTAAGTGCTTGTGAATGTGTGTGCATGTAGGAGAGTCAAAATCCCTATAAGGGTGTAAGTGCACCCATGGGTGTGCATGTAGGGGGCAGGTTGTGAGGGACAGTCTTGGAGGGGTGCATACAAATGTGAGTGCCTACAAGTGTGGGCAAAATTAGCAGCACAACCATGAGTGCGTGCAAATGCCTTGCACAATATGAGCATGTAAGTGCCTATAGCAGCTGAGCAAGTAAAACAGCAGATAAATCCTTGAAGTATGCAAGCGTACACACAGTGAATATGGGAGTGTGTAAGTGCCTCTTAAGAGTATTGGAAGTGTGAGACTTGTTGGTGTCCATGCATGTGTCTGCCCACCAGGGATACTGGTATAAATGTGGCCGTGACCTGGCTGTAGGCAAGCAACGAGGGTCACTCTCACTGGGGGGTGTGTGCGTGTGTGTGCGTGCGTGTGTGTGTGTGTGTAAGTGTAACTGCTCACAAATGTGCCTGTCAGCCTGGAGTTTGTGTCTGAATGTGTGTGCCAGACTGTGTGAGCATGTCAGCATGCACAGGAGTGTAAGAGGTGAGTGTCACTTGGGGAGTTTAGTGTGTCTGAATGTGTGAGGGGCTGTGAGGCCGTGTCAGTGTGGGGGTGTCAGTGGTGTGAGGGGGTTAGGGAGAGGGTCAGCTGGTGTCAGGTGTCAGTCAGAGTGAGGGTGTCAGAAGTGTGAGGATGTCTGTCGGTTGCTGAGTGGGTATCAGATTGAGAGTGTCAGTCAGAGTGAGGTTGTCAGTTGCTTGTAATGGTGTCAGACAGCCAGTGTGAGGGTGCCAGAGTGAGGGCATCAATTGGTGTGAAAGTGTCAGTCAGTCAGTGTGAGCGTGTCCGTCCATGTGAGAGTGTCAGTCAGTCAGTGTGCGGGTGCCGGTCAGTGACGGTATCAGCCAGACAGTACCTCCCGCGCCCCACCCCCGGTCCGGCCGCTTGACCCCGTAGCCCCGCCGCCCCCTGCCCCCCTCACAAAGCCACGCGGTCCCGACCGGACACTCACGTCCCCCATCCATAGGCTGGNAGCGGCGACCCCGCCGCCGCAGCGCCCCCTGGCGGCAGGAGGAGCGGCAGCCGCGGGAGGGAGCCGGGGGAGGGCGCGTGGGTTTGAGGCAACTTGGGGAGTGTTTGGGGCAACTCCAGCTACCTGGAAGGAGATTGTAGTGAGGTGGGGACCGGCCTCTTCTACACTGCCTGCAGTGAGAGGGCAAGAGGGAATGACCTTAAGCTGAGACAGGAGATTCAGATATTAGGAAAAAATCAGAGAATATGCTGAGTTGGGAGGGACCCCCAGGGATCATCGAGACCAACTCAGCCCTGCAGAAGATGTTCGAACAATCCCACCCTGTACCTGAGAGCATTGCCCAAATGCTTCTAGAGCTCTGGCAGCCTTGGGGTTATGACCATTCCCTGGGGAGCCTGCTCAGGTCCCAGCACCCTCTGGGGGAAGAACCTTTTCCTGATACCTAACCCAACACTCCCCTGACACAGCTCCTGATGTGCTGTGACAAGCACTTTGATCATCTCTTCAAGGTGACCACTTCTATCAAAGCTGATGCAGGGTTTACAAAGTCAGACAGTTTTTGACAATGTTGGAAGGCCAAAGACTTGATGTTTTGGTTGGGTTTTGGGTTTGTTTGTTTGTTTGGTTGGTTGGTTGGTTGGTTTTTTGTGGGTTTTTGTTGTTGTTGTTGTTGTTGTTGTTGGTTTGGTTTGGTTTGGTTTGGTTTGGTTTGGTTTTTTGGTGGTAGAGAGGTTTGTGAGAGGCCATGATCCTGGCTCCCCTCCCCCCAACAGGGCAGCAGCTGCATCAGAAGCTTCGAATCCTAGCCAAATTAGTATTCTGAGCTTAGTCCACTGCCTCTTCATACACATAGGAGATCCATCCTCGGGGTCATCAGCCCGGAAAGTGGCGTTGGATTGGGTACGGTGTGATACCCTTCTCTTGTTTACTTCCGCAGGCTTTCGACAGCGAGGGTGTAAATTTCTGGAGAAGATGAGCCCCCTCGTACCGACGAAGCAGAGACGAGTGTGCCTGATATCTAGTTGGTATTTTCGGCATCCCCAGAGCCGGTTGAAATTTCGGCATCTCCCGTCACGGGTGAGCCCTGTGCCCTTATACGGAACGCCAGGCATGGGTTGAATCCCTGGCTGTGGCTGTGCAGGCGCTGCCGCACGCCATAAATCCAGTTCCTGGCGACAGGGACACTTCGAAGCCTCCGCGCTATTTTCGTTGCGGTGGTTCGGGCTCCGGGCGAGCCGGGCGGTGTCTTCGCCGATCGTATCCCAGGAGAGGGCAGCAAGAGCCCGCCGCTGTCGGGTGGAGGTTTTCCGGAGCGGGCATTGGGCAGCTTCGTGTGATGGAGCCAATTCTGGAACTCCTTTCGAAGTGATGCTTCAGCGTCCGCTCAAATCTTGCCCTGCAACATCCCTCTTCCATGACTAATGCCTGAAACCCACCGGGAAGGGAACGGAGAATTCTTTGCTCTGCTTTTCTCTGCGGATAGAGCAGAGAACGTTTGATCCTTCCTATATTCCTACAGGAGACTGTGAGAATCCTTCATCCTCATTCTGAACAGGATCTGCATTTCTCATCATGCTGAAGCACAGCCAGTATTTGCTGCTCTAGAATATCAGATCTTGGGGGATGCAAGACATGAGATTAAAAGTTTATGTGTTTTCTGACTTCTGAGTCCCTAGAGCACCCTCAGGTCATTTTTCTCCAAGTTCTTCCCTAAAATGTAAAACCTAGCATGAAAACAAAAAGGCAGGAAGACCCACAGCTGGTAACTCAGCAGAAGACCCTGGGTTGTCAAGTTGCACTTTTTGTGCTTTGTCACTGGCAACCTGGTCTCTTGCAAATTCACCCCCTTTAAAGCTCCTGCTGTGTCTGCCTTTAAGATGTCAGCTTCCAGAATGGTTTTATTTTCCCAACATGGCAATTTATCCACTGGTTAACTTGGAGATCTGCTCTGAAGAACCCACAAAGCTGTCGCTCATTCTCTGTTATTACTTACAAAACCCAGTAGTTCTTTCTCATTTGATGAAGTGAGTCCAGTGTCTTTAATGACTCCTTTCTGGCTTTTTCCTTCCAACTGAGTAACACAAAACTTGCTTTTCCTAGGATAATCCATAGATATGGATGTTGGGCAACAAAAATGCAGAAGGATGTGATTGTGTTGGACCAGGAGAAGATAAGAAGTTTTTATTCACTGTTTTACTCAAAGTGACTGCTGTTTACGCACTTACCCTTGTGACAGAGCAAAAACAGTGCCAGGAACATGTTCTTACGTGAAAAAGTGTTTATTCCTCTTTAAAAATTTATGAACTGGCAAAGAAGCCATGAAAGGAAGATGTGGGCATTCCTCTGTCCTGAGTGTGAGTGTCAGCATTTAGCAGCCAAAATATGTGTCCCTTGTTCCCTTTGCTGGGACAGCAGGTATTTCTGGATCTAGGAACTTGGTCCTGAAAACTGCTGAGTAAATTCCAACTAGTATTTACTGGAATCCACTGTAGGGGTGACCCCTGAGCCCACTTTTACATGGTCTCTGGGAGCTGTAGCCTGTTGGAGGCCCCAGTTGTGGAGGCTTCAGAGCTCTTTCAACTTTTGGTAACTTTGATTTGTGTTAAGGGTCAGTCTGTACCTCCTGGGCGGAGGCCCTGACTGGTTTCAACTTTTAAAATTAATGATTTTGATCTTGAGAATCTGGCCTGGGAGACTTTATTTTTAATTTGCTGGTTTTAGCTTGAACTTGAAACTGACTTAAATGGGTTTTGTGCCCCCAGTACTGGATGTTACTCTGTTAGAACCTTCCCTTTGGTTTGTCTTGCAGGTGCAAGTCAGTCCTTTGTCTTAGGCAACTGTAGCCAGTGGACTGAGATCAGGGATTAATTTGGCCAGGGATAATTGAAATTATAAATAAAGCAAAACAAAGCATAAAGCAAAACTTTGAGTTTGGAATAGCTTCTGAGCTTCTGAAAGTAATAGAAGTAATCCAGAAGAAAATATGCCATGAAATCTGTTTTCCATTATTGCATGAGATGGTATGTCTTAAAATTTGATCAAATCCCTTTTCCCACGATGAAGATAATGCATGTTAAAGTGGTGTGGAGATCTGGAGTATTTTTCAATGTAGAATTTACAAATTATTGTAGATTTGACATTCTTATTTGTTTATTTATTGATAATTTACTGTTCCTCATCATCATGATTCATGATCCCACAGGAAGTAAAAATAACTTTTGATTGATTTCTAGCTGTCAGTAGTATTTTTGAAAGATGTTGTAGTAAAAGCTCATTGATACGTTTGTGCCTGCTAGCTCTTTTATCCAGACCCAGTCTCTTGTATATAATCAAGGTGCAGTGGGAGAGACTTGATGTCCTCTCTTGCTTTCTATTTAAGAAGAAGTGCATTTATTTATGTGACAGTCCTATGTTCATATTTATCTGTGTATTTTGTGAGATCCCCTGACAAAGCCAAGATTGAAGGACAAGGACAGTCCATTCTTTTGGCTTTAAATGAATGCATTTCCCGCTTCAGTGGCTTCTGAGTGGAATGACTGTGTGCAACAACAGAAGGAGTTCAGTGTGGGGAACAGCTGAGCACATCCATGAGTAAGTGGGGCCAGAGGAATTTATTGCCAGGGCTCAGTTTTGCGCTTTAGAAGCAGATGTGCTTCCCTTGCTGGTTTTGCATTCCTATTCCCACACCATCAGTCAATAACCATTCCTCTGTAGTTTTTGTCCTCTTCATATCTTCACTGAGGGATGTCCTTACTCACTCCTCAGAGGGAATTCTTTGGAGACCTCATCTATCCTCCACAGGGATCAAATCATAATCTGCTGTGTCTCACCAGGATTCAGCAAGGGCTATCTCAGATTGCGGATGTAATTCACCAGGAATAGAGGCAAAAAGAAGGCTGTGTCTTCTTTTCCTCCTTGGTAATACAGGGAATTCACCGTCAGAGAATTTATGGAAAAGTCAGTTGGTCAAGTAAGAGTGTTCTGGGTGTTCACAGGAATAATTTACTAACTGGCAAGGCTTGTTTGTTTACATCCTCCATAAGAATCCCATGGAACAGACTTAATCCTGGGTCTGGATATTCAATTGTAAGTAGCTCTTGGGATATCTGTCGGGATGTTTGTAATCCATACACAGTCAGCTATGGGATGTTATGATAATGATGTTTTAAGATAAAGTACATAAATGAGCTTTTCCATCCCACCAGTGAACATCCCAAAGTGTTCAGCTAGTGGCCCAGTACAACAGTTATGATGTTGCTGAAAACAAACCCCAGTCTGTTCAAATGATTCTAAGGCACAGAAGATGCAAAAGGTCATGTAAGTGCCTTGTTTGAATGGAGCCAGCACAGAGGAAGGCACAGTGCAAGGCTGGCAGAGACAGAGGTAGAGCTTGAGGCTGAGATAGCGGATTCATCAGGGCATCGGTGCTGAAAACAGCATGGCTCGAAGATGGCAGTACGAGATGATTAGTTTTCACTGCAGGAGATGGCACAAGTCTCTGCTGCACCCTCGACACTCACATAGGCACCTGTGTGTCTGTGTCTATGCATGTATGTGTGCAGCAATGCAGGATGTTGTGGAGAAGGGCTGCTCTTCACTTTAGGCTTCTAATTGAAGCACATCAAAAAGATGCCTGCAGTTAAGGGGCTAAACCAGGGCTCTTTTCTCTTAATCCCTTCTGTAAAATGCAGTTAAAAGCATTTTCTCCAGTTTGACAAGCTCAAAGCAGTATGTGGAATGTTCAGTTTTTTCTTCACTGATTATGTATTTTGCACTGGACTTGTGTAGAGTATGGCACCCATGTCATGAGGCCATGGCAAAGCTGAGCATGGGGTGGCAGAGCAGAAGCCTGTGGTGGTCTGGTCCCAGCTATGTGACATTTGGCTCTACCTGCAGCCTTTAAACTGAGCCCTAGAAAGACAGCATCAAGGGGAGAAGGCTGGAAAGGTCTTGCACGACCCCACAAGTGGTCACTGATCAGAAAAATTACACTTGAGGGACACATGGCTGAGTTTCTGGAGCAGTTACAAATCTTTCCTTGCCCAGATGGTGCTGGAGATGTACCAAAAAAACTCCTCAGAGAACTATCCCTCATCTCTTTTGTCTGTCCAGAAGCTTGTGCAGTTGAAATAATATATATTTTTGGTTCATTTCTTCCTGTAAGTCTGGAACAGGTAGATCAGGTTTTCTTGGATAAGCAAGGAAAACCAGAGTGTATTTGTAGGAATGGGAATTTGCTCAGTGATGGCACAGCAGAGACTGATGTGGAGGTTTTAGGGGACCACAATTCAACAGTTGGTGCTTTGGGGGAAAAAAAAGAAAAACAACCAAAAAAAAAAAGACCTTTTATCCTAGCATGTATTAGTAGGAAAGTCGTGTGAAGCACAGGGTGATTAATTGTGCCACTCTGGGAGTCATTGGTGCACTGAGGGAGAGAAGAACACTGGAGAACAAAGGAGACCCAAAAGAACAACCAGAGGTCTAATACTGGTGCTATGGACGAAGCTGGAGGAACTGGATTTGTTTAATCCAGAAATCAAAGATAAATGGTAGGATTTGCTAAGGATGGTATTCCAGTGGTAGAAGGTAAGAGGCTGAATCTGTTCTCTCACTGCTGTCGAAAGGATGGGGAGGTATGCTGAACTTCCAGCAAAACACATTTCAAGAAAGTTTTTCTAGGTTTTCCGTTATTAGACAGGAGGCTTCACATTGGAGTTTTTGTGGGTTTTTTACCGTAGCAGACCCCCTGAATATGGTGTCCATGTGTCCATGTGGTGTCCATGTGCTAATGCATGCAGAGACTGGATCATGTCTTTGAGGGAAGAAAGATTGCTCCTCGGGGCTTGGGATGAGATTTAGTGGCATTGGGAAGCCAGGAATTTGAATGGGTGGGAGAGGTATAGCTGTGCACAAGGATCCGGCTTGCAGAAATGTCCAGTCCCATCTGCAAATCTCCCGTGGACTCAGGAATTTTCACATTTACAACGTAGCACTGGAACTGACTACACAGAATAAACCAGAATAAATTCACCATTTCTGTGAATGAGACCATCACAGTTACAATTACTGGATAGATGATCTCAAGGGAATTTTCTAAGGATTTAACCCTTATGTTTAAAAAACCCCCAATCATTCCTAAGGAATGAGGAAGGAAGGGGTGATATCCACACTTCTTCCAGGATGGCATACCTGTGGGTTTTGCTCACTGTAGGGTATATTAAGTCTGTAAGGCTGATCTAAGATTATCTGGGCAGAGTAAATGCAATAAATCCCTGAACTTCTCTGGATTTGATGGAGCAGTATCTATTTTGGGGGCCAGCAGGGGGATGTTCTGCTCCAAAGAGGCTAGCTGAATGGATTATTTCAGTGAACAGAGAGACACTTGAATATTTCCTTGATTGCCAACAGTCTAGTTTACCAAGAGCTGCTTTCTTAGAGATGGTTTGTCACTGAAAAAAAAAAAAA